>JZKD02S2315248.1:115680-136724 GCA_000966675.3 Picea glauca | reverse complement strand
AAAGTAGAAAGGATTGGTCCAACAGACTCCTTGAAGCATTATGGGCCTACAGAACTACCTGGAGAAATACTACAGGGTTTTCTCCCTATGAACTGGTCTATGGAAAGAGTGTTTTATTTCCTGTGGAATTTGAAATAAAAACCTTAAGGACTGCTTTAGCTGCCAACCTTGATCTAACTGATGCACAGACAGCCAGATTGCAGCAGCTTAATGAACTAGAGGAGAAAAGACTAGATGCCATTCAACAAACAACTGTAATTCAACAACAAATATCACAATGGCATGACAAAAATATCAAGAATAAGCAGTTATAGAAAGGTAATTGGGATCTACTGTATGATTCTCCGGTTCAAAGAATTTCAAGGGAAACTGCGCACAATATGGTTAGGACCTTACGAAGTAGACACAATTTTTCCTAATGGAACAATAAGGCTCCTTACAATCGATGACTCCAGAACTCCGTTACTTGTAAATGGTCATCAGCTCTGTCTGTACCAGAAACCTATTTCTAAAGAAGATTTTAAGGCTACATGCATGGAAGATGCTCATCTTCTTTTCATTGAGGGGGTTTTTACCCCTAGTAACAATTAATTCTTATCAAGATTTTCTTTAAGTATTAGATTAGATTAGAGTAGATTTCATTTACTAATAATCCCTGTCAAGAAATATTGTCCTACAGTCGATTTTTGCAGGATCCTGATCAAAGCACAGGAGAGGCCAATTTTTCTTCAAAGAGACAAGCTTTCACGATGTTGAAACACCGCTATGTAGCACTGCTGATTTTCACGATGCTGAAACACCGTTGTGCAACACTACTGATTTTCACGTTGCTGAAACACCACTACCAGCAACTTTTCATTTTTCCCTTTTCCATTGCTGAAACACCGCTACCAGCAACCTTTCATCTGTTTTCCCGATGCTGAAACACCATTGTTCAACATTTCTCATTTCTTCCCACCCCCGCCATTTTCTCACTATTTTTCATTGCCGAAACAACTCCATCCAACACTTGTTTCGCTTTTTCTCCCTTCTGTTGCTGAAACACCACTACCAACAACTTTTCATTCTTCCCTTTTCCGTTGCTGAAACACCGTTACCAGCAACCTTTCATCAGTTTTCCCGATGCTGAAACACCACTGTTCAACATTTTTTATTTCTTCCCACCCCCTCCATTTTCTCACTATTTTTCATTGCCGAAACAACTCCGTCCAACACTTGTTTTGACATTTTTCTCTGTTTCTGAAACACCATTATCACCAACCCTTCATTTTCTCACCCTCCATCATCGATGAAACAATCTCGTCCAACAATTGTTTCGCCTCTTTCCGTTGCTGAAACACCAATTGCCAGCAACCCCTCATCATTCATTCACGATGCTGAACCACCATCGTTCAACACTTTTTGATTTTCTTCCAATACTGAAACACCAGTTATCAGCAGTTCTTCATCTACAGCAATTGCTTCGATCTTCTCTATTGTTGAAACACCCGCATTCCACTATCGTCCGTCAGCAAGCTTCTACGCTCTCAAACGTTAGTTCGAACAACAGGCCCTCGACATAATCAAAAGCCGACGCCATAACAACATCACCACGAACAAGCATCATATCTGGTTGGCCGAACGAACCAAATGGTAAGACGAGGTATGTAAATATAACGTAATTCAATTAGACTGTAGTTAATGAGAAAAGATTTTAAGCCATCAAGAGCATTTAAGTGCCATTATTACTAATCGCACTTAACGGGAAGGGAAGTACACGTCAAATCAATAATACCCTCATTTCCTCCGATTTCATCGCCCCCATTCCCATTTCATCACCTTTTGCGCATTTAACCACTATTCCTGCATATAACCCCTCGGAAAAACTTACCCTGTGTCAGAGATGATACACAAACTCTCGAAGTTGTATCCTACCAAAATAGTAGCCATGGGAGGAGCTGTCGTCCGCAAAGAACCCACCACCATAGCACTGCTCGAACATTATCCAGCAGCATATCAAATCTTCGAGCAAGCAGGTTGGCTCAATTACTTCAACAGGCTCCAAGGATACAATGAACCACAAGTATTATAGTTCACCCAAAATCTTCAGGAGAATCATTCTGTCGTTGCAGGCATCCGAATCTCTGTGACAGAGCAAGACATATCCGCAGTCTCGGGCCTCCCTATGGATGGCACTCGACAGTTCAGCCGGAAGCATATCATCGGGGATGTCCAGCAGAGTTTCTTCCTGACTGGGGAAAGAATTGTACTAAAAGGCAGAGGGGTTCAACTCAGTTCACTACCACCCCCGTGGCTGGAGGTCGCCTGATTCATCAAGCACTACCTGACCTGCGAAGGTTGCTATCAGGTAGTCTATCATCATGATTTCCTTTTGCTTTCTCATTTAAGACATACTAGACGGGTCAATATTCCATACTTTTTGCTGAGTTGTTTAAAGAACATGGCACATTACTGTCGAAGGGAAAAGGATCCAACCCAGTCACTTACCCACCACCGTCTGGTTCAATTACTCATCAACAGGGGTTTTGAACAGCAGAACCGTCCATTAAATAATCCACCCATAAATCCTGCACCAGCTACCGAAGTTCTTAAAATTTCTGACGAGCAACAACAACAAAACCCCCTAGTCTCCCCCGAAATACCCCATAGACCGCCCACACGACCAACCAGTCCCCCTACCATACCTGAATCATCACATACCACACTAGAATCTTCCACTTCCTCCCTTCACATTCTAATTGATGACTCTGAACCAGAAAATGTCCCCCGCCCTATCATCTAGGAAAGACCTCCACGAAAATGAAAACGGATCGCCCCCTTTCCACCCTCCCTGCGCAAAAAGTGGATAAGAGCCTCAATGAGGCCACCTTGGATGACCACTACCCTAGACCCCCCACCTATTCGACTAAGACACCGTACATCTTCAACATCCCAAACCCTGGGACCTTTTCCTATTCCGACCTCGGTCGCTGCAACACAAGAACCAGCCACCGATTTTGAGCTATAGGAATTAGAGACCCAGACATCATTTGTTTTTGAAGTAGCTGAAACATAAACAGCTACCCATCCAGCGGCTGAAACACAAGAAACAGCCACTGGTATTTAAGTTTAAAGAAAGGAAATTGAAACCCCGGATGCTGCAACACAACATCCAGTGGTTGAAACACAAGAACCAGCCACTATTTTGAAAGTGAGGAAATTGAAACACTGAATGCTGCAACACAACACCCAGTGGCTGAAACACAAGCACCAACCACTGATATTGACATTGAGATTCAGGAATCAGAGGTTGAGGGTGCTGAAACACTACTCTCCCTACACCAGGAGGCTGAAACACAGGCATCAATTGCCATTCTCGTAGCTGCTCCACAAGAACCAACTAAGGAGATGATGATTGCAACACAAGAACCAGTCATCTCTAAATACAAACCAACAATGGCCGATGTCTTGGAAGAAAACGAGTTTTTCAAGTCTCAACTGGAAGCATATCAGCAATAATTAGCCAGGGAAAGGGAGGTATATGAAAAATAATTAAATCGGTACACCTTAGAATGAACAACAACCCTGGCAGAACAAACTACAGAAAGCATATGCAAGGAATACATGTGCTCCCAATGCAGAGATATTTATTATCGGTCAAGGTATAAGATCATTCAAGTTCCAGTACCAGGAGCAGCCCCCACTCCTTCTCCCTTTGAAGCCAATACTAAACCTGTTGCAACACAAGAACCAGTAGGTTCCACCAATCTCACAACCAAACCTGCTGCAACAAAAGAACCAGCAGGCCCTAGCAAACTCAAGACTGAACCTGCTGCAACACAAGAACCAGCAAGCCTTGCCAGGCTCAAGAAACAAGTCCCTACTGTTGTCAACAAGGATGTGAAAACAGTGCCCATGGAGGAAGTTACACCTCCCAGTCAAATCAATCTCTCAACTTCCAGGGAACAGTCCACTCAAACCATGCCTAATCCCACTACCTTCCACGCTGAAACTCAGACTTCTCACCTGTGGGACGAACATGCAGAAATACAAAAATGGAAGAAGGAGTATGTTGAGACACAGGCCCAACATATGCAAGTACATAGGAAAACCTAGATGAATCACACCTTCTCAAATTGGGAAGAATTGGACTTGACACACCAGGAAGTTCGAGAAGTCAAGAAGAAGAATAGAGATTTAAAAGCTAGAATGGTCAAGGCATTTGATATGATGCAGAAATTAATGTCCACAAGGAAACCATCTTGTCACTATTCCTTATTTCTCATGGAAAGACTCATGTGGTTTCAGATTAAGTCTATTATAAAAGGAGAGCCCCATGAAGTCATTTCATCAGCAGATTTTATTAAAACTTTTGTAGCTGCCTCCACCAGAGATCAACACCTCCTCTGTGAGGCATATTTTCATAATGAGGCTATTCTAGAAAATAGGGCACTGAACATAAATCCTCTTGTGGGGGATGTTCAACTTCGAGCATTTACTTCCTTTCTCCTCAATCAAATCCTTTGGCAAGGTGAATTTTCGGCTGCCAAGAACAATGAAGACAATCGCCTCCCCTGGATTAGACCAGAACCACAAGGGGCAGCTACATTCATCTCACAATATTATGCGTTCTTAAAGAAACCAGGGATGACTGAACACGTTCAGCAGCTACATTCAGAAGTGATTCAAGATTGTGAATGCATCATTAGTGCCATAAAGCTTCCTGCCCTACAGGCCAGTAACCTGTTCTGGCAGCATTCCACAGAAAAGAGACAACAACGTAATCCTTTTGGTCCTGCCAACTTAGAAGCAGCAATCTCTAGGGTATCCAGTTATATCCAGTGTATGAGACATTGTGTTGAGAATTGGATTGGGTACTGGTTCTATTTTCGCATTCTCTGGTTGCCAATAGAAAAATATCAAATCAGTTACAAGCTGCCTAAAAAGGCAGAAACAACAACATGGCAAAGATTGCAGGAAGTGCAAGGGTTCAGAACACTGATAGACAGTACCTCCCACAGTTACAGCTTGTGTAGCTTACATGATCAAAGTAGGTATCCAGACTCGGATTCAGAGTAAGTTGCCTGAGGACATGCAACACCTTGAGCTAGGGGGGATGTTAGGACCACATATTGTACCTTTTTTCCCATACTTTTTTCCATTATTATACCCTTCATCACTTGTATTTAGACTCATAATATCACTTCATCTGATCATTCCAAGGTATACAACGTCCTTTCTCATTACTATACGCTTAATCTGTTTTTCATAATATTTTTCATAATATTTTACATTACTTTTGTACTTAACCATTGATTAGAAGTGCATAAGTGTCCATAACTGCAGATTAGCATTTTGAGACCGGTGCTGAAACACAGAACTGTCCAAAGTCATTGTTGAACTAATGCTGAAACATGGAGCTGCTACATAGTCCGAGGTCGCATATGCTGAAACACGGAGCTGCTACACAGTCTGAGGTTGCATATGCCGAAACATGGAGCTGTCACTTAGTTCAGAAGTGCAGATGCTGAAACACAGAGGAGACCTCCACGATGTTGAAACACGAGCCGTTACAGATAGTAGTCAAGAGCGCAATTCACGTGGCTGAAACAGCCCATGAATTGCGATGCTGAAACAACATCAGTAGCGATGAGAAGGAGTTGTTACACTAGCCGTAACAACAATACCTCGTTCAAACTCCTGTATTAGCATTCGGTTGCGTGAGAATAGGACATCCTATGATGATTTAGAAAGAATATCCGATTTAGGATAGGAATCATATATGCTTTGTAATGATTGTATCAAAGGGGTTTACTCTTTAAATTCAGGGGAAATCACCATTTGAGGGATCCAAGTTTTGATACATTGAAGCAACTCCAGAGAAGCGGGACGCATTCTATTCTTTCAATTGTAATGTGATATTTCGACAGATGAATATAAGACTACTTTGAGTATCCTTCTTTAGTCTTTCGTTCAGGGGAATCTTGTGAGAAGGGAGGGCCCACCTTCATCACAAGATTCACCCATTAGATAGAAGTGAGTTAGTATAATTTATGTTTATGTTTTGTTCAACTATCGTTTGTTGAAACACTATTTTTATGAATTTCGCTTTGCTGAAACACTACTGACTCTGTCTTAGTTGTTGAATGAAATTTATAATCCTTTTTATCAATCTGGTGTGATGATTTTACGAGGCTAGCAGAGAATTGGTTAAGGGTCCTTGCTCAGACAGAAGGTGATCGGAATACCATAACCTCTGTAGCTTTCCTTTACCTTTTCAAGTGTGCTAGCCAGGGATTTGGTTAAAGTGTTCCTACTCAGACAGAAAGGGACTACAACACCTTATCCTCTGTAGGATTCATTTACTGTTGCATGTGTGCTAGCCAGAGAATTGGTTAAAGTGTTCCTGCTCAGACAGAAAGGGACTACAACACCTTGTCCTCTGTAGATTTCCTTTGCCTCTGCAAGTGTGCTAGCCAGAGATTTGGTTAAAGTGTTTCTGCTCAGACAAAAAGGAACTACAACACCTTGTCTTCTGTAGGTTTCATTTACCTCTGCAAGTGTGTTAGCCATGGATTGGATTAAGGGTTCCTACTCAGAAAGGAAAGAACCAACATCCTGTTCTCTGTAGACTTTCCTTGGTATTAGCCAGAAACTAGGTTAGAGATCCCTGCTCAGAAAGAAAGGAATCAGACTGCCCTGTTCTCTGTAGACCTCAACCTCACAAGTGTGCTAAAACAGAAGTAAGGCTCAAGGCTCCTGCTTACACAGAAAGTTACTACGTGCTTTGTTTTCTGTTAGATAGAGTTAATTGTTTCTGCATTATTGTTTTCATGAAAAGAGTGTTAATGCTGAAGTCTCTGTTTTAGAGTAAGGGTCATGTTCTCTGATCACAAAATAGTAGTTCTTTCCCATTGCAAGTATTATTTTAATGTAATCCAGGATTCTTAGATTGATATTTAAGAAATTGCAATAGGGAGGTTACGTTCTTGTGATTTAATTCAGAGCTTCAGTTCATTCAAGAAAGTATAATTAGTATAGATTTCTTTACCACAACACTAAGTTGCTTTTGGAATTGAGCATATACTGTGCGTGTCTATCTTTGAAACAAAAGACTTCCCTGGGTTGATAATTTATGTTTCACTTGGTTGTTTAAAATTAATTAAGCAATTATAGTGACCAACAACGATCAAACAATGATATGCTTTCTTCATTTTGTAGGGTATATTGTTGTAGGATTTGTGATTTGGATGTGCATGTTTATTTTGGGTAGGTAAACTGGTTTTCTATATTCATGACTAAAATTTTTATAGACTAGTTGATTGATTGATTGATTTCCCATGACCTTCGTTTCCCCACATGTCGTGACTGCCCTGTGGTGTTGATTGTGACCATATTAGTTGTTTTTCCCTTCATCCCTAGCTCAGCAATCCTCTCCTGATCAGTCGGCGAGGAGCCTAATCTAAGGTCACCGCTTCGACATTATTAGACCTGTGGATCTCAACGACCTGCTTTTTTGTGTGAGGATGGTGAGCGAAGGATGTTCTTTCCATCTGTCTACCTCTAATGTCTATCCTTGGCTGAAGGTTAGCCTTGCGCCCTGAAGAGTTTATTTAACTCGGTGAATTGATGGTTGGCGAAGATTTTCTTCAACCTCGGCATGGTTATATCTCTTTGTTATCTCATTTTTTCGTTTTTATATCTTGATGGAGAAAATTCTAGCCCTGCGTTTTATTTCTTGGATAAATTATAATTTTTTGTTGTTTACTGAAGGATAATTCTAACTTCACATTATTATTCTTGAATCATTTACAACTCTGCGCTTGTTTGAAGAATAATTTTAACCCTGTGATATTATTATTGGTTAAGTTATATTCTATGTTGTATAATTGATATCCCACTCCAATGGAAATGTTTTTATTGTTATTCAAGTCTGCATGTTGCCTAGAAAATGTACTGTTGTCTGAATATCATGTTACCTGGAAGTTTCGCCACCTCTCTGGACTCCATTTTGTTTTACCTTTGGGGTGATTTTTTCCTTAATATTCGACCGAGTTTAGCATTAAAAATCTTCTGCTATTCAATTCCTTTTGTTGCCAGAGATTGCATTTAAAAGAGGCCGAGTTATTCTTGTTAATGCCCACAGTTTGTTGTCAAAATTGTGCCTATGATCTTCTATTTTTTACCATGTTTTTTCTCATTAAAGGTTGACCAAAATCATGATCGAAACACTGATTGAATGCCCATGGTTGCAGATAAAATCATGACTGTATTTTTCTTGGTATCAAGACCACAGATCACCCCACCCAGGCTGACTGCGTTTGATATTTAAAACTTACATTTTTGCCATTTAAAATGATGTTGCCTCTTCCTGTTCAATGCCCACATTTTAACATTTAACAGTGACTAATGTCTCTTGTACCTTACCACGAAATGTTTACCAAATAAGTGTGATTGTATGGCTATAGTTTACCATAGAATCTTTAGCAAATACTGTGACTATATTGTTGTACTTTACCCCCAAATTGTTACTAGATAAATGTGACTCTATTGTTGTAGTTTACCATGAAATTTTCACCAAATCACATGACCGTAACTATTGTAGTTTACCACAAATTTCTACCAAATAATGTAACTATAAGGTTGTAGTTTACAATGATTTTTTTTTTATCAAACAATGTGACTATATTAATGTTTAAAAATGCTCACGAGTTGGCCCTTAAATTGAGTAATGTACCACGTATTCCTTATTTGGACATGCGATTACAACTGCTAGCAGTTCTGATTTTATTGATGACAGCGCAGTTATAATTACCTTCTCGTTGACAACATTTTTCTTCTTCGGACAGTGTTGTTATAGGTTACACGACAACGACCTTTTAATTACTAATAGAGATTGTTCTTTGACCTGTGTTTTGAGTAATAAAGGTGTAATGTTTTTTTTCCATCCTATATGATATAGATTTTGTCGTGGAAATTTTAGACTTGGACCAATGCCCGTGTTAAGACAACTACCTTATGCCCTTGGCATAGCCATAATTGTCCTTGGGAGATAGTATGGAAATAAAAGTATTTTTATGTAAAAATAATTTGTCAGTTTTACTAGGAAATGGTTGTCGTTATATTTATTGACAACATTTAGTTGGATAGAGTAGGCTTTAATAGGATTATATAGTCTTTAATGAGTAGACAGCCTAGTTTCACTCAAACTAGACTTGTAAATCTAGTTTTCTTAATAATTAAAGAGTTAGATCATAATGTAATTTAAATACAACTTTAGTATTGACATGATTTGCATTTAAGGTCACTATAGATGGTACATTGATAACCATTTTTTTTTATTTAAACTTTCTCCATTGATTGGCATTAATGTTAATTTAGATGGTAATTGTAGTTTGTGGTTCTAATATTAATTAAAATTTGATTTTTCAATTAGATGGTAAGGATGGACAATGGTGACTAGACTTGCTAAATTGGTTGTATTTAATGTCTAAGTTGATTGTCAACTAAATGGCTAATTTATAATTTAGACATGCTAGTTGGATTATAATTATTGTTAATTAGATGGTAAATTGGACAAGTTTAGACTCGATGAATGAATCGGGTGTTGGCGAAGTCATGTAACAATTGCGTTTTTATTCTTTGAGTAAGGTCGTCTGGAGTCGCATTGACCATATGCTTGGGGTGTGGGTGTGGTCTTCTTGTCATTGTTTTGCATTCTAGAACGTTGGATTTTCTTGAATCCTTGGTCCCGTTGGGATGGGTTGTGCCCCAGTTATTGTCGTTCCTCTCTTCTGGGGATGACATGTTTCTTAATGAGGGGATCATGGTGCGCCTTATTGGTTAGCTGCAAATGATATCTTGGTCAGAGTCAGTGCCTACCCTGTGAGTGTGACTAAGCATCATATGTTGACTTGGCGCAAGGGTCGAACGCCTTCAAGTGTTAGGTCCACGCGCCTTGAGGTTCTAGTCTTTGTTTTTATTGGATGTGATGTCGGTATGGGGGATGTTGTCCCTTAAGATTGTAGGCATGGTTTTGTTGAGTCGGGCGGGTAGTCGTCCTCCTTGTTAGTAGCACATGTCATGCCAGTTGTATTAAGCCTGTGTGTGGTGTCATAGTGACATTTTTCTTGGACTGCATGTTTGCGTTCATCATCAGTGGTGTGGTTAAACCATTGTCATCATCGCCTCTTTCCTCTTAACCCCTATAAAAAAAAAAAAAAATTGTTGTCGTAACGAGGGTGTTGTTACAGAAACTGTATTCATCGAGCTTAAGAAGCTACTAACTAGTGCACCAACTCTACAGGTGTCGGATATGGAGAAATATTTCATAGTCTTCAGGGATGCCTCAAAGAAAGGGTTTGGGGTCGTGCTAATGTAAGATGGGGGACTAATAGTGTATGCATCAAAAGATTTGAAGCAACATGAGGAGATTTACGCTATTCATGACTTAGAGTTTGCAGTTGTAATGATTTCCCTAAATCTTTGGAGGAACTATCTAGTGGGGGGAAGCTTTGTGATAAAAAACAAATAATGAAAGATTAAAAAATCTCTTCTATCAAAGAGACATCAATGTTAGGCAGAGGTGATCATGGAGTGATTTTATGAGTGAGTACAATTTTTTAGATCAAGGGAAAGGAAAATGTGGTCATATATTTCTTAAGAAGGACACCATTTATCTTCTCCTTGGTTCCCTTAAAGTTTAATATGAGAGAATAAGTGTTGGGAAAACATCTTGGAGATATTTTGTATTTAAAGGTTACCTGCGCCCTCAAGGGACGGAGACATTTAGATTCAAAGTTTGAAGGATATATCCTTGAAGTAGATGGATTTTTGAGATAACAGGGAAGGATCTACATCACTGTGGGTGGGTATATTCGAAGAATCATACTCAAGGAATCCAATAGAGAACTTTATTGTGCGCATTTGGGTGTGAAGAAAATGTATGTAGAAATGAAGAATATTTTCTTCTAGACAAGAATGAAGCATTATGTAGTCCATTTTGTCACTACATGTCTTGAATGTCAACAAGTAAAGTCTTGTCATCACCACTCGACAGGTCTCCTACAATTGCATGATATTCCTATGTCCAAGTGGTAAGTCATTTCTATGGATTTTGTTGTGGGATTTCCACTCACATCACAGAGGAACAATACCATTCTTGTTATAGTTGATAAGTTGACCAAGAATACTCATTTTATTATATTCAGAGAAACTTATGATATCACTAATGTGGCACACATTTTTATGAGTGAAGTCATCCATATGCATTGGTTACCCAAGAAGATCATTTCATATAGGGACTCTTGATTCACATCTAGGTTTTCAACAAGTTTGCAGTCAAGAATGGGACTCAATTGAACTTAACCACAACATATCATCCTAAAACGAACGAGAAAATTGAAATATTAAATAATGTTATGGATGACATGCTCAGGATGTATTTTATGGATAATCAAACCCATTGGGAAAAGTACCTACCTTGGGTAGAGTTCACCTACAACCACACATTCACATATCAATTGGAATGCCACCCTATCGAGCTTTGTATGGAAGGCCATGAAGGATGTCATTGAGTTGGGAAAGGTTGTAATATCGAGTGATAATATGTCCAAAATTGATTCCATATATGGAGGAGAAGGTGATTCATATTAGACAATGATTAAAGGAGGTGTATGATAGATTTTTTTTTATGTTGATGCATAGAGCACTGATTGAAGTTATAAAGTGGGAGATCATTTTTTTACTTGTATGAGGAATAATAAGAGTACCATTCATTTTTGGAAGGGGACAAAGTTGTCACCTCGATTGATAGGACCATTTAAAATCCAAGAGAAAATTGGACCTACTGTCTATCGCCTCGTACTTATATAAAAATCATGATGTTTTCCATCTATCTATTCTATGAGATTTTGTTCTTGATGAATCTCACAAGCTAAATTGGAAGGAATTTCATGTCTCGGATGCGAGAACCATCATGGTCAAATCGTTAAGAATATTGGATCGTAGGGTTCAAAAACTTAGGAATCGTTTGGTAGACCAAGTCAATATCCAATGGCACAAGTGTTTCCCATGATTTTCTACTTGGGAGTATGCATAGAATTTACCACGAGATCATCCCTCATGTTTTTGACCACCTCGGGACTATGTTTCCCAAAGGATGGGTGTATGTAATGACCCATTTTGTTTTGAATTATGTATGTCTTAGTCGTATATTTATTTTATTATTAGCTATGGAACACTATTAACTATATAGTTTAAAGTTTGGACATATGGACCTATGTCAATGTAAATAATATGAATGTTTATTTTATGTGATTTAAGATGGATATTATGCAACCTAATTCTATCTTGAAAATTTTGAAATTTAAAGATGTCGGTACGTGGATACCGAGTTGATGATATGATTAAAATCATTTACATGATAATAATGTATGAATATGTATGATTCTATTTTATAAACTAATCTGCAGATTAATGGGCTATGAAATAGCCAAAGTATGATGCTAATAAATGGTAAATGTCGCATAGAGATGATTTTAATAATGGAAATTTATATTAAAATGTAGAAACATGGGATAATCTTACTAGTCCTTAATATGAAAAATATAAAAGGTTTGGCATGATTTTTGTGAAAATATTCAAATTTCTAAGGATTTTATATACTTTATATAACATTTTTGCGATTTTTAAGGTAAAAATATTTTATTCTATGGAATTTGGGCGAATTGTTTTTAGAAAAAAATGGAAATTGGCAAATCTTTTTTTGGGAAAAGCGATGGAAAATTAGCACATTTGCGAAATTTATCCCCTAAAATCATCTATGATGTCGTGAACATTGACTGAGAAATAGTATGGTATGAATCTTTGTATGTTAAATTATGTTGGTTCAAATGAATTGCTATAATATGTGGGAAAGTGTATGTTTTTCAGGTAGCGAGACTACTTGAAATTTAATATACTATGACAAAATTCCCAACAACATAACTCCATCATATGGTCCATGATAGGGTCTTGAGCCTAGTTCTATGATGAGGGGTGGAGACATTTCCCATAGTGCTTCCTATGAAACTTGGATTCATGGGAGGACAATGTTAGATCATGCTCCCCTAGACATGTGATGATAATTATCAGTTGGCTACTGGGGAAGATTTGTCAAGTTAGTTGGAACTTCCACTTATGGGTTCTATATGGAGTTAGGTCAATATAGTTGATGCTCCATGATAGTCCAACAAATGAAGGATAGAGATGGAAGACAAAAGTAGGTTAGGGAGGAGGTATGATTAGAAATAGTTGAAAGTGTGTGGTGTTTCTAATATTATAACATAATTGTCTGATTTTATTTTGCTAAAAATAAAAAGAAGGGAATTAACTAAATTACCATTATCTAGGTAAATGTTGCTTGTGTTAAATTATTATAGCTAACAGACTATTCAAATAATGTAAACAATCTATTATTCTTTATGAAATTAATAGCATTGTTGAATAGATTGGAATCATACAAGAATTGCATTAGATGTGATAATTATTGTCATTAGTACACACCCGATTCATGTATGTGCTAGCTACAGATACATGCTTTGTGCATGTACACTAGTATTTATGAATGTTTAAATTAATGATATGTTTATCTTATCTAGATGTATGAATCATGTTATTATTATCCTTGTATTGTAAGTTACTATAACTTTGGGACAAATTTTCTTGAAGGGTGGGCGTATGTAACACGAAGTTAGATTAATTAATTATTATAATTATTGAAGCTAAATTAAGTCATTATTGTATTAAAATTTAATTAGTTAATTATAATAATTAATTTTTCCAAGTCAATTAGTTATTGAGGTAATAAGATTTTCTATTATTTTTAGAATTAAGTAATGCAAAAAACAAAGAAATGAATTTTTTATGGCTGTAAGGGTAGGCTTGGAATTTATGATCAGGGATAAGGGAAGTTGGAAAATTTATGATGGGAAGAGTATGTGGATGGAGGGATAAAGGTGAGTTGGGAATTGTGGGGGGATCATCCATGAGTGGGGGGGAGAAATATGAGAAGTGGAAATTGTTGGTAATTTTTGGTTGGATTACTAGTGCGTTGACATTGTTGGGATTTTAGGCTTGGGGGTCAAGATATTCAATTTCCTGAGCTAGGCAGCCAGAGAGTCTATGTTCCTAAATGGATGCAAGGAAACAGTTTCAAGCAGTGGTCATGTAGCAACAATGGACAAGAAATAGTTTCAAGCAGTGGTCATGTAGCAACAATGGACAAGGGAGAAGGGACTAAACCAACTGGAATTTACATTTTTTTTTTCTAATGGAATTATTTAGTTGATTTATTGTAAATATTGTAAACTAATTATTGATTATTAATAAGTTCATTCCTTAAGGTTAAATTTCTATAAATGCTTACAAATTATAAATTAGAATTCATTGTAAGTTTTATTGCAGTATAATCAATTTTTGTTCCTAAGTATTTCCTTAAATACATAAGTTACAATTTAGAAAATAAACTTACCATTGTAACATAATAAAAAATTTACATTAATAGCATAATGCATTTACAAAAGTTGGAGAGGATAAATTTTGAGGCCCTAAAGGAGAGGGTCATGAAACGATAAGAAAAGGTGCACGAGGGAAATAAATTAAATTAAATTAAAAATTGATAATTTCATGTTCAACTTTGCATGTAGTTGAAACATGTCAAGATGAATAATCAAATCAAATTAATTTTTTAATTACTAATTATGCATGAGAAGAATAGGTGTTAATTATATCAATAGTTATAAAATGAAGGTTTTGGGGAAGAAGGGACTTCTTACACCCAATTATTGGATGGTTTTACAAAATTTATCATTTGGTCTTGAGCTATACTATTTGAGAGTTTGGAAATTGGTGTATTTCTAGAGGTGGGGACCTCAAAGCTTGAGAGCTGGAGCACCAATATGTTGGGTAGTGGTTTGTATCTATATATACCCATCAAAACTATGGGGGACCTTGAGGACCTTGAGCTAGGAGAGTAACCACATGTGTTGGCAGGATGGTAACCGACAGGGTTAATTGACAAGATTCGATGAATATTGATGAAGTAATGACAAAGTAACACAAGATGAGAAAAAATTGTTGAACACCATGGATTCACATTCAAGTTCGACAAACACTCTCACTAGTGATGGTAACTCCATTATTTCATTGTATATTTTATTTGTTCAATTTGTTATGTCTAGTTATGTATGATTTTTCGTAATATCTAAATGATGGATCACAACATAATTTATACATAAATATTTATATGGATTCAATGTTGATTATCATTGCATATGGTAGATCAATTTACATAATTTTGTTTATGGTTATTAATCAAAATTATACACACGGATTTAACCTATATTTAAATTTGGAAATCAAAATTCTATAAGTGGTAATCGCTTATATACAAAACAATATAAATATTAGCATTCTGTCGATAGAAATTATTAATTAATTTTGTTGTAAACCTCTTTTACCATGGATCTTGGGAAGAAGTCTCTAATTATTATGATGGTTCTTTATCTGAGTGGAAGAGATGAAGAGAGTTCTTAGGGTTTCATAATTATGTTTTTGGTTGATAAATTACCAATAAAATCCTTATCATATTCTTTTTATCCGTGGAAAAATTATAAGCACATAAAAATTTTCTAAGTTCATTTATTTTACAGAGATAGTGCTAGTTTTTAATTCATTAGAACTAGTTATAAATTTTGCATACACAACGAGGACTTGGAATTACAATATCATACTATAAATTATTGTTTTAAAATCAGTGTTGTAATTTTATAAATTATTGTTTTAAAATCATTGTTGTAATTTAATTGGTCCTCATGGAGACGTATAAGGAAATATTTTTGTCTTGTTCATCTACATTCGTTGATCAATGTTGGTACATACATGTTCATATTTAATATTTTTCCTTTCTCGTTATTTACTCATATTTTACTTACTTAGTCATTTTCCTCTTTAAAATAAGGCTTGTGGATAAGGATACCATCAAATTCCTAGTTCCGTAGACTCACAATCCCATGTAACTTTAAATAGAATATTTTTCTTTTCTTGCAAAATAAACACTTAGTAACTTTTATGCATTGTGGGAATCCTTTTGTGGGAGACCAACCCATTCATGTTGCACAAATATTCATGTCCTCTATCCCACATTCCCGCAACACTGAAAAATGACCCTTCTATATCCATGTCCTCCAAATTACACCCTTTACATTTTTCATCCTCAGTTTCTTCTTTGAATGCAGATGCAAAAGACCCATCCTCTCTGCTTACCATTTTTTCTTCATGCCCATGTCTCGCAACCCAATTTTTTTTTTTCTAAAAAATGACCCATTCACTTTCGTAACCTACATAATGTCATATTCTCATACTTAGTCTCTTTTCTCATTGGATATGTCAGAGTCATCCCTTCTTACATTTTTCATTTCCTATGTCTTATGTCCCGCATCCTACAATCTCACATTTACCATTTTTCACTTTCCATTCTACTTTTCATACTTCCATACCTAATCATTTTCCATCATCCAAATTATGACATCACCATTTCCTCATCACTTTTATTCCCCCACCACGTCAGCTTCCACTTGTTTGAAATTAATATCGTTATTAAAGTGGTGAAGCTTTTGTAAATATTTGTAATAAATTATAAATCCTACTATGGAATTCGACAAATTTGAAATGAGAGCTATAGTGGTTAATAATCACCCCACCACGTCAACTTCCACTTGTTTGAAATTAATATCGTTATTAAAGTGGTGAATCTTTTGTGAATCTTTGTAATAAATTATAAGTGCTACTATGGATGTCGACAAATTTGAAATGAGAGCTATAGTGGTTAATAATCAAGACAATATGTTTTAAACTTTATAAAGAATTAATATGCAATGTTGTAAAAATTTTATATCAACAATAGTGACACCTATTGATAAGAATAAAAAGATGTGTGAATTATGTCAATAAGAGAAAGGATTTGTATTGTGGAGATATGCTAAATACTCTTGAACGTGAAGATCATGAGTTCTAGTGATTACAATATTACAAGTGGTGAAAGTCCCTCCCTCCCATCGAGAAGGAAACAAACCATGTTTGGTGTTCAAGGATAGCAAGGGATAGCAAGGGATGATTTTAAGGATGAAAATTTATTTTAAAATGTAGTAAGATTGACGAATCTTACTAGTCCTTAATATGCCTACTATACAATGTTTAGCAATATCTTTATAAAAATATTCAAATTTCTAAGGATTTTATATAGTTTCTATAAAATTTTGGCTATTTTTCAAGTAAAATAATTTTATCCTATAGAATTTGGGAGAATAATTTTTAGAATGGTGAATATTTTTTTGAGAAAAATTATGGAAAATTATCCCATGGGAAAAATCTAGCCCATAAAAGTTTCTCTAGGCATAGCGCTGGTTGGTTGTGTGCCTAAGGTGACGGATTTCAAAGAGCTAGTTCTGTGGTGTGCATAAAAATTTGATACATAAAGAAGAATAATTAAAGTTCATGTTAAGCACCCCATATCCTTGGCACCTTCATTTTTCACAACAATGCTACGACTCTCGAATCCCACCATACAGTTCAAGAATGAGGAAGACAATGAATTTCTTAAGGAACATAGAGGATGATAAGCACTCGTCGAAAAATATTTTTCTAACCCAAGAGATAATATCAATTCTATTAAGATTGATGTAAGCTCATTAAAATACACCTACAAATAATGCACTTAGCTATTTTTCTGTATAATTGGATTGGAATGTACAACCTATATGTAGAAAAATATTGTTTACATTCTTCATGTTCTTCTGCATGAAGTCACTTTGATTGATTGGTGTCATATTATTTCAAATGAAATTTCATTTCAACTAGATGGTTTGAAAACAACCAAAAAATTCTACGTGACTTCTTATTTGACATTGTCCATAGACTACTACCACATTTTCAAAGACTTGTCGAGGGAAAGGGTGTCAAATTCAAGCTTGATATTGTCTCTCCCTAGTATCCATCCTAATGGATATACAAGGCCAACACAACTTCTACCCCATCCACAATTTAGTTTTATTTATGAATTTAAAAAAAAAAATCTTTCGTATTAACACATTGAGACTATCACTTGAGGTTGCCTCCTTTCTCTGAGAGAAAGGAATTTTTGAGAATACATAGGATTTTAGTGTTCTAACTTTACTTGGTTTCCAAGAGAAAATATTTTTTCTCCCCTTCTATGTATCCTATACACAGACTACAATTAGTAGGTTCACTTCTTTAATGAAAAAATAAATAAGTAGCTCATTCCACTCCCTAGAGAGATGGAGAATATAGTGTAAATAATATCTCTCATTTTTATGAATTTGCAAGACAATTTGACCAACTTGGCCTCAAGGAAGTCAAATGCATCAACTGTTTTGACCCTAATTACCTAATTTCTACACACATGTCCCCGATGGGATATTCTTCTTATTCCACTAAGCCTAAATAGTTTAAGGAAGGAGGATGGGACAATCAAAATATTCTCGAGACGTTAGTTGATGAATCCCTAAACGATATTGAAGATTTATATATGACTAATGTGTGTTATAAAAAGAATGGAAGAGAGGTAACAAACAAAAACCCCAATTCTCTTAATGTTTCATAGAGAAGTACATCTACTAAAAAAAACCCTAGAAGTAGTGGTCTAGAAACAAGGATATACTTGCAAGAAATTGAAATCATGGTGGTAAGAAAGACCCTATTAAGAGAAATATATATAAATCTCATGTTGTACATACTTCTACTAAAATAATGTGAGAGATTGAGAAAACATGATAAAAAAATATTTGAAATTGAAGAGAGTTATTGAGAAATGGATGTAGACAAAGTGTTAGAAGAACCCAGGTAGTCGAAATAGTCACTACTAGATACTGAGGAAATTGTTGACGCTCTCATCACCAAATAACCAAATATATTTGAAAAAGAGTCTTTTGAAAAATGGAAATCATAAATTGATTTCCATGGGGTTGCACCCTCAAAAGTTGTAGAGTTTCATGAGCCAACAAGAGAAGCATTAAAATAATATGTTTCTAATATTGAGAAAGAAAATTTAATTATAAAAGAGAAAATAAAGTAATTAGAGACACTTCTAATTCCAAATCCATTGTTTCTTGATCAGTTAACCACAATTCAACCAACACTTACCCTAGATGACATATCATAAATAAATAGTAAATTGAAAGGTTCCATGAGTTCTCTATTGGCCATGAGAAACTACATTTGATATGGAATTAAAAAAAGAGTAGATCTAATGCATGAAATATTTAAGCTAGCATAGAGGTCAACCATTTTTTCAACAAGGATTATGCATTTCAAAGAATATCTTGAAAAGGACCTAGAGAATTATGAAGGTTTTTACAAGGAGGTTGTGCGAAAATTTGGGACAAAAGGTTAAGTTTAAGTGACATGTATAGAAGAGAACATAACCTTCCATGTAGTATCTGAATGAAGAAAATCAATGCTTGTTGGTTGAAAAAAAATAAATGTTTAAGAGAAATGTTGACTTTGTTCGACGCTATGAAAAATAAAAAAATGTAACATTTTTCTAAAACTTGTTGAGCTTACAAAAGAACTCAATGACCAAAATTTATTAATGGATACCACACCTATGCCTAAAGAGAAACTATTGGATCAAATTGAAGCATTAAAAGTTTCATAGGAGAGTAATTTTACTTACTCAATCGAATTCTTGGAAGATGAGTTTGAAAGGTAGTTGGTCCGATACATTAAAAATAATGATGATATCAAGGAAATATTGCACCAATGAACTATTTACTTAAGGGAAATAGATAATAAAATATTTTATATAAAACAAAGCACGAAATAATGATTGCTCTGATGAGGAAGTACATTAAAAAATGCTTAGTAAGAGTCTTGGTTAATATCACCGAGACAAATTAGCATGAAGCGGTTACAATTCTTATGCCACCTCCATAGTATAATAAACCGCCTACAAAAAAATATGAGAAAGAAAATAAAGGGTTCAAATATTTCCATTGCAATAAGTCAAGTATCAACCTTATTCTTTACCTTGTCATATTTCATCTTCATTCATTTGTAATTTCGACTTTTTTGTTCTGAGTAACCTATGAAACCATTGATTGCTTCTATTTTGTCTTCCAGGTCTCTCTTTCATTTTATGGTCCATGGAAAGCACATCCTAGTCCTCTTTGAAGGAAAAACGCAATGTGTTTTATTTGTAACCCAAGAAAATACTCTTTATTTATTTAAAGACATATATTATTTTTGAAGGTTCGAGAGTAGTTTGGGAAATAACATTATTGATTTTTTAATACTTTGAGTTTAGACATGGGATTTCAGATGTGTGCCTATGAGAATCTTTATTGTGTTTAATGAAATGATCATTTAAAGTTGTTTATCATATGTTGTCCATACTTTTATTTCTCTTTTATTGAATATTGTGTTCTACTTTGATAAATGTTGTGATGGAAATGTCATCATATGTTAATGCATACTCTTTTGGTTTATAATATGGTAACATATTGTAAATATTTTATTTATATAATATACTTGTTCATTTCTCATGTATTCTTTGCATGTGAATATTTATTCAAGAATAAATTTGATCTTCTCAAATTAATTTTTTTGTGTATGTGATTTAAAATAGAGAAGTACCACCTCCTTAAAAATGTAGAGGGATTTATCTTAGTGAGGTTGACTTAAAAACCATAAAATAGTCTTTCTGCTCCTTTTACTATAAATTATTAAAGTCTAGTTTGTGAGATTTACATTTACATATTTAAATTATTGTTACACCTTTTCATTTTGATAGTTCTTCTTCCATCATTGGTTATGTATTGGCATAATCATTCTTTCTATTCATTTCTTTTCTTTTTTCAAAATGTGGCTGATATTAATTGGTTGGCATATCCTATTTGTACCTACCCTTCCCAATACCATTTTCTCTTGATGACATTTAAAAAAAATATTGATAACAAAAAAAATTATTTCAATGTGTGTCATAAATAAAACATTTTAATATTCATCTT
>JZKD02S2315248.1:78023-110694 GCA_000966675.3 Picea glauca | reverse complement strand
TTATTTTATGGATTAATATTTATGGATTAATTTTTTATTAATAACTAAAGAAGAATTACTCAACTTTGCTTGCATTTTATTTATTTATTGTGCAACAATTCTTAGCCCTTACCTTCCTACTCTAACTTATTTCACTTATTTCTTTCAAATTTCCAATATAGTTATTAATAATATTATACATGTTCAAAGGAATACAATATAATAAAAGTAGTATGCCGAAAATAATATAAATAAAATATAATCACCATTAATAACATGTAGTAATAATTTTACAATTAAAACATTTCCACATGATAAAGTTTAAAAACCAAAAACAAGGTAATGAAAAAATATCGTGTATCATGTAATAATACATTGTACTATATTGTAAACATAGTAAACAAACAAAAGTAAAACATCAATTCTCCCTGATTTACACGGATTAACCTACAAACCAGAGCTAATCTGAAAAATAATAAGAAAGAATTTTGGTCTGTGCTTAATCGAGAATAGAAATAAAAACATGTAGTAATATTAATTAATAAATAAATCTTAGAGTCTCGCGTCTCTATAGTTCTTTCGGGAAGCATGCCTTTGATTCCAAACAACGAATTTGGTTGATTGCAAAGGAACTTGGACAAAGTCCATTGTCTAGGAACGAATTTGGGAAGTCAGTATCTCAGAAGCAGTATTTGGATTTTTACCGGGTATACTTCAATCTGTATCTAAAGATGTTTTATGGTTATTGATCTCACAGTTTTTAGCTCAATGATCAGCATGAGATTTAGATTGAATATATTTAAAACTTGAATATTTTTTCTTCCATGATAATCACGAGCTTGGGAATTCAATGTATTTAAAACTTGAATATTCGTTCCGTGATAATCATGAGCTTGGGAGTTCATCTAGCCATCTCCCGATGCCATGGAGAGACGAAACCCATAATGCCCAGAACCGTAATGCCCAAAACCGTAAACCGTAATACCAAAAACCATAAGTCGTAAACCTAAATCGGTGATTGGTAAAACCTAAATCAGAAATTTAAATCATTAATGCCTAGAAACGTAAATTGTAATGCCAAAAACCATAAATCGTAAACCTAAATCAGTGATCGGTAAACGTAAATTGCTCATTGCAAAAAATTGTAAATAATAAACCTAAAACAGAAAACTGTAAATAATAAATCTAAATAAAAAATTTAAACGTGGCAATTACATATCCTTACAGTAATTTTTTAATGTAATTTTTAATGAGCTTTGAGAGAGCTAGTGGGCGCACTCACAGTAAGAGTTGGGTGCACTCACAGTAAGAGCTGAGGGAGGTGGGCGTCTTCTACTACCATCTTCCTGCTCTGCAATCACTTCCTGAGTAGTGTTATTAGGGTTTCTATAAAGTGTTGTCAAGAACGAAGCGCAGCTCACAATGAATTTCACCCACATCATGCTCACACCCAAAACCCCCCAAGGTCATTTTCTTGAGAAGCCGAGACCATGGAATGACCATGCTATGGTTCTTCTCATCCAACAAGGAAATCAAAATACTCTCAGACACACCAATAATATCATTCCCTTCATCCTTTCTCATTTCCCCACCCGTTTCTTCATTATAATTCTCAGAAGGTCCCACGATTGAAACCCCGGCAGGATCCCTGCGGTATGCGTACCGACTATCACTACGTTAACCAAAACGCATGAGCTGGTAATGCTTGATATCCAAAAAAACGTGGTGGTTGTTCCCGACAGGTATATTGATGCATCCAAGTTCCACGATGAGGCTGTTCATGAGGCGCGCGGAGTCGTGGGTAGAGGAAGCGACCCACCATATTTCTACAACGCACTAGCATTTAGCACAGTGGACACTTGTCATTGTACTTAAATGGAGACCGACATTCCAAGACTGCTATAATCAAAATCAATTGTTAATCATATAATGTGTCAATCTCGTGGCTACTATGTAAATTTTTAATCATATTAAGTAAATGTGAAAAAGTAAACAAGGAAAACGTGAGCATTTATAAATGCAAGGAAGTTATGAAATTAAATCTTATTCATTGATTTGGGATGACAATGAAGAATATGCCAGCATATTTCAGTATTGGCCGTAAGATTAAAATTTATGATTAAAAGGTTGATTAGTCCATCAATTCCCATAGGGGGGACGCCTATCGGCGTAATTATGGAATAGTAATGGCATTGTTTTTCATCATCGACAGAGGAAGATGCTTGGCTGGAGTTTAGTTCATACTTGAACGATGCTTGTCTACCTATTGATTCGCCCTGCACAACAGAAGCGATATCGTTACATCCAATATTGCACTTGAACTAATAGAAGAATAATTAATAATAATGAATACTAAACCTAAGGGGCTTACTAGTCAAAGCGAGTCTCCATATGAGGGTGATTCAACTGTTGGATACAAATTTGAAAATTAAGCCCGATGAAAAATTTAAAGTAATATATCCACGTAAGAAACGAGTTAACCGACAGAAACTACAATTAGTGTGTTAGTACTCTATGTGAAAAATTAACGCTGAGTGAACCGACAACTTCCTTGACTTAATTATCAGGGCTCCATATCTAGCGCTGATAGATTGTTGGAATCTGTCCATTTCCACATAATCTATTCTTGGGGAAATACCAACATAGATATACTGTCAACTCCGAGAGTTCACAGGTTTTTTGGGTTCTAATATTGGCAAGGAGAATCTGTCCGAGCCATGACAGAAATTATTGGTGTAATTTGATCTACTTAACCACTCGAAGGAAGTCTGCAGGGGTCCAGCAACAACATTCACGAAGACAACACAATAGTGATGTTAGAATTAATGATTAATTTGGGGTTGGGTGAAGATTTGTAGGAGGCTGTTGAGATATCTTCTCAACCACTCCCTCCAAATATGGAATCAGTTAATTTTGTATCCAACTATATATGTACGTATGTGTGTGTGTAATACCATAAAATTATTGTGTGTTATTTCTGTGCATCTCTACTCTCATGATTTCTAATTTGGTATCAGAGCCTAGCTAGGCTTAATCCCTCATGGGAGTGCCAAGGATGATGTGAGAGCTATGGTTTAATGAGCTGTAGGAGTAGGTTTTTTGTGTGTGGTGTTTATTTGTGTATTGTTTTATTTAGTTTGTCGACTGCTGGCAGGAGCTGCACATCCGCAGAGGAGATCTGTTTAACCACCACTACGTTGACCGCTGTGTCCAACCCGCTGCAATCTCTGCAGATCGCCCCTCTGCCCATCTGTGTGTCATTCAGTCGATCTCTGCTGGCCAAAGAGCCACCCATCGTCCGTCCTGCTGTGCAAATCGTTGTGGAAAGGAGATCCGTTCAATCAACCGTGAGAAACGTTGCTTTCATCTGTGCAAAGATTGATGTGTGTGGATCAATTTTGTTGCCCGACTATTGAGGGGAGACGGTGGAGGAAGTTGCATGATATGCATAGTCAACGATCAATTCCGATCACTATTAAGAAGAGAGGAATGGTCAATTTTGTTTTTCAAAGCTTAGAAATTGAAGGTTTTATTATTGGCTGCGATCTTCTTTGTTGAGAAGGACAGCGAGAGAGCCATTTATCATTCATCCTATCGGTATCATGCCTAACGACTAGGCGTTTCCTGCCATATTATCATGTGCCCAGATTCTGCTTTGTTGCATCTGTCTAATATATCTAAGGAAAGTTTTGATGGCGGAAGAGACTCAACTCGAGAGTCATCATTGGTTGGTGCATTGAGTAGAGATGCAGGATATATATTCTCTAGATTTGTGTGAAAATAGTTGTTTTGTTTGTAAAATTAAATGATCCAGAACCAACTATAGAACACGGTAACATAAGTTAAGCTGGTGTGTGCGGAAGCCCCGACCTTGCCATAAGATGGTCACTAGTTTGGTTATGTTTACATCATGTTATAAAACTGATGGGTCTTGTTGTACTTCGGTGCTCCAAGATCGACAATTACAGGTTACCTTTACGTAGTGAGTTTAAAGCTTTGTGTGTAAGTGTTTATGTAAAAATAAGAGCTTGTATCTTGATATAAGCTGGCAGCCCCGGTTTCAAGAACAATTGTTCTTATTGGAAGTCACCTTGTATAGTTGAATGTTGAGGACATTCTGTATCCAAACCGCTCTTCTAGACACTGAAGGATAGCCGAAAGAAAAAATCCGACAGATGGAGACATGTTCATAGAATGCATCAATAATTGACATCTTTTATCACGGAAGCCTCGATGAGCTGAATTGTCAAATTGTCCATTGTACAAGTTCATGAATGATGGTCTGAAGCATTTATGCTTTAAATGAGTTGAATGGTAAGCTCGAAGAAGAGGAAGAGAAAGAGGGCAGTCCAGAGGCATCAGAGTGGGTGTAGGAGCTCATGAAGACCAGATCAGACAGAGATCTATGTTGTGATTTGAGAATTGTACTATGTGGTTTATTTGTAATGTAATCATTAAGGGAGGGTGTTAGAATTAATGATTAATTTGGGGTTGGGTGAAGATTTGTAGGAGGTTGTTGAGATATCTTCTCAACCACTCCCTCCAAATATGGTAAATCTGTATCCAACTATATATGTACGTATGTGTGTGTGTAATACCATAAAATTATTGTGTGTTATTCTTGAGTATCTCTGCTCTCATGATTTCTAATTAGTGAAACTTGTATCCCGCGCCAAGACAATCTTATCCACAAAAATGGCTGGTTTTCTTTAGCACCAACGTGTACACATGCAAATTTTATTGGGTTTGAAAATATTTAGTTTCACTCTAATTCTGTTTTGATTTATATTTTAATAATAATAATTTAATTTTAATCACCTTTAATTTATTTACTAAATTGGTTTATGATATCTTTATTTTTGGAATAAGAAACCCGTATCGAAAATATATAGAAATATCATACCCTACCACTTTTTAAATCTGATTTTGTGAACTCTTAGAATTTGAACTTGTAATAATTACATAATATTACAATTATATAATGATTGGATTAAAGCAGAAAGTAAAATATTGTTTATAATAAATTTGATTTTATTTATAATAAAAGTGTTGTCTCACCGTATTAGCGGCTGCAGTTGAAAGATAGTTAAGAAAACCCCGCATGTTGCAACAGTCGCTGCATAATAGAAATCTATGCCAAGCTGAGGAGTGTGTTGAAACATTATAGAAACTGGCACAGAATGTCCCATTTGGAGAAACCAGGTATGTGTTATACCCAGGCTTCCGACCGGAATTTTTCAGCAGAGTAAAGGAGATAACTAATTCAATTCTATGATGTTTCCCTCCTTCCCAAAACTTACAGAAATCAATAACTGCATTAAAAAAATTGAGGAAAATCTGTGGCGCAGTTGCCAAAGTCGTAGCAAATGCACTGCTCTAAAATACAACTTCATCGAATTTAATTATAAGAAATACGAGATTAAAATACAATTCAGCGAATTTAATTATAAGAAATATGAGATTATTATATCTTGCTCGATAATCATGCAACTACAAAAATCAATCGAAGGATCCGTGCAAGTTAAACGAGGATACATTCTCTGTTTCTAATGAGAAACACGACACCTAGCAGCTGTTATGCATGCTGCGATACTAGAACGCATGTCTACTCTAAATAAAAAAGATCCATGTTTCTATATTATTCAAGCATTCAGGCTCATCTATATAGATTCAAGATAGTTGTGTTGAAATGTGTGACAACAGAACCCCTGAATTGAATTCGAGGAACAATCATTTACATCAACTCCTATTGTTAAGGATTTGGTTGTGTATGTGTCAATTCAGTTGGAGGATGCATAGGAGAGCATTTACTATTCAATTAGTTACTTGTTTGAATTAAGATTGTAAACTTAAGAGAATTTATTTATTCCATGTATGTGAGAAAAGGGGCATGTGAGTGAGAAAAACTATTGAATTTTCATTTATGAAGACAAAGAAGAATCCATATCATTGCTTGGTGGATGTAACCCAAATTTGGGCAAACCACGTAAAATCTCTAAGTTTCTTTTATATGTTTGTCACATGATATCCTTTTTATATTGTTTTCTTTGCATATTAGTTCATTTTGTGGCTGATAGGTGCAACAAGTGGTATCAGAGATGAGTTGGAGGCTGCTGAAAAAGCAAAATGCTAAGAGAGGTGTCGAGGTTATCAAATTCGGAGGAGCAACAGTGTTGTCGAGGAGCAATCGTCCAAGAGAAACAGTTCCATCTTTGCACAGGTGGGTCGATTTCACATTGTCGCAGGTCTCTCCTCTCGAACGGTGCAGCGATTGCAAAGCTACACTTCCATTTTTTAGAAATTTGAAATTGATGTCGGTCTCTCCTGTTGACAGGTGCGTCGAAATCCTAAGATAGATGCACCACTGTGCTCTCGAAAGGTGCGTCGAAACCCTGAATTAAACGCATGATGCCCCTGTTGTATGGTGGGATCAAGGTCGAGAAGACTCCTCAACCTCCCACACCGAGAACTAGGTGCCCGCTACCCAAGGACGTGAAGGGGCACATCAACAAAATGCCACTCTTTTAAACACTATCGGATAACTTGCTCGATGAGGTGTTATAATTGGAGGCGATACTTGAAGTGACAAAGGCCGAGAAGTACGAGAACGACTGAAATGGCGAAAAAATAGAGTGTGAAATTTGAAATCGAGAAGTTCAATGGAATTTTTTTTTGAGATTTGGAAGGTCAAGATGCACGATGTGCTGAGAAAACAAGGTGTGGTGAAGGCACTTGTGGGAAAATTGAAGAAACTTGAATCCATCACAGATGAAGAGTGGAATGAGATCGATGCGAGAACATTGAGCGTCATACGTTTGTGTTTGGCCGATGATGTTTTGTTCAACATTGTTACAGAGAAAACAATAGTCGGTTTGTGGACAAAGCTGGAAAGCTTGTATATCACAAAATCCTTGATGAACATGATCTTCCTGAAAAGACAATTGTACAGTTTGCGCATGAAAGAAGGTACGAAAATAGTTGATCATTTAAACACTTTTAATACTCTTTTAGTTCAGTTGACTAGCATGGGAGTGAAATTTGAATCTGAAGACAAGGCAATTTCATTATTGTGTTATTTTCCCGAGTCATGGGATCACTTTTTTACCTCTATTAGTTTCAATTCAACATAAAGTATTGAGTTTGATATTACTGTTGGAGCTCTATTGTATGAAGATACAAGGAAGAAATCCAATTTAGAAACCTCTACATATGAGGCGATGGTGGTCATAGGAATACCTAAAGAAAGAGGATAGGTTCAGAGGGATTTCTCTCAGTCAAATTCGAAGGGAAAGAAGACAAATCTTAAGTGCTAGTATTGTGGAAAATATGGACACATGAACAAGCACTGTTGGAAGTGAAAAAAGCCTCCAAAGAAAATTCTTCAAAAGAGACGAAGGAAGAAAACGCAACTGAAACAGGTTGAGCAACAGGTTCAGGTATGGATGATGAAGTTTTAACAATTAGTATTGTTTCATGTCATGATAAATATTGGTTATTAGATTCTGGTGCATCAAATCACATCTGTCTTCATAGACATTGGTTTATTACTTACTAGTCTATATATAATGGAATTGTTTACATGGGAAATGATATCTCATGTAAAGTTGTGGGAATTGGTAGCATTCAAATTAATATGTTTGATGGATCTGTTAAGATACTAACTGATGTGAGACATGTACATGAGCTTAGGAAAAACCTAATCTCTTTAGGAGCCTTAGATACTGGAAGATATAAGAGTATTGTTATAGGTAGAGTTATGAAGGTCTACAAAGGAATCCTACTGGTCATGAAAGTGAAGAAGGTTGGAAACCTATTTCTGTTAGAAGGAAGAATCGAGTCAGATCATGCAACAATTGTATATGAGAATAACAATGATTTTGTTCGACTATGGCATCAATGGTTGGGCCATAAGAGAGAAAAAGGATTAAATGTATTAACTGATCATAAGTTACTTCCTAATATAAAGTCTTTAAAGTTAGATTTCTACAAACACTCTATTTATGGAAAACAAAATAGGCAGAAATTTAAAACCAGAAGACACATAAGTGAAGGAATCCTTGACTATATCCATTCTGATGTTTGGGGACCATCCCCTACTATTTTTTATGGAGGATCATCATATTTTGTTACTTTTATAGATGATTTATCTAGGAAAGTTTGGGTCTATATGTTTAAAATAAAGGCTGATGTATGTATTGTTTTCAAGTAGTTTATAGTTTTAGTATAAAACTATAGTAGTAGGTCCATTATATGTTTAAGAACTGATAAAGATGGTGAATTTATGTCAATGGAGTTTAAGAACTATTGCAAGGAGTTTGGTATTGATAGGCATAAATCCATTGCCTATACTCCTCAACAAAACAGAGTTGTTGAACGCATGAACATGACTCTTATAGAGAGAGCAAGGAGTATGTTAAGTAACGCTAACTTGCAATAGGAACTGTGGGAAAAAGAAAAATCTACAACTTGTTACCCGGTGAATCAATCACCATCAACAATGATAATATGCAATATTTCAGAAGAGGCATGGACAGGTCACCCTTGCAATTATTCTAATCTTAAAGTTTTTGGTTGTGAAGCCTATACTCTAATTTTGAAACATCAGCGTTATAAATTAGATCGAAAATAAAAAAGGGGATTATCTTTGTTGGATATGGTGACTGTATTAAGAGATACACGTTATGGGATCCTACTGTCGACAAGATCACCATTAACAGAGATGTAATATTTGATGAATCATCTCTCATCAAATGAGATGTAGATGTTCAAATGAAACATGTAGAAGCACCGAAATATCAACAAATTCAGTTTGAAACTCGTTCAACTGCAGATGAAAGTGAACATCAACAAGTTTTTGAAGATGTTCATGAAGAGGTTCCTGCAGAGGAAAATATGGATAATGATGACAATCAACATAATGTGGATAAACCACAAACTTCCCTAAGGAGGTCTACGTAGGTAAAAAATCCTCCAAGCAGGTATGACGGTTTTGTTTCATTAGTTTATTTAAGTACTAATGATGATGAACCTTCATGCTATCAAAAAGATATCAAGGTTTCTAACAGTGAAAAATGGAAAGAAGCAATGAAGGATGAAATGAATGCATTAGAGAGGAATGCTACATGGGACCTGGTAGAACTTCTAAGAGACAGGAAAGTTGTAGGTTGCAAGTGGGTCTACAAGATAAAGAAGGGTGTTGATGATAAGGTAGAAAGGTACAAATCAATGCTAGTTGCAAAATGATATTCTCAGAAAGAAGGTATTGGCTTTCATGAGATTTTTTCACCACTTGTTAAGATTGTTTCAATTCGATTTGTGTTAGCATTAGTTGCATTACTTGATTTGGAGTTGGAGCAGCTAGATGTTAAAACTTCTTTCTTAGATGGATATTTGGATGAGAAGATTTACATGGAACAACCTGAAGGGTTCGTTCAGAATCATAAAAATAAATTTGTTTGCAGGCTCAAGAAATCATTGTATGGTTTGGGGAAGTGTCCGAGACAATTGTACAAGAAATTTGACTCTTTCATGGTGAGCTAGAATTATACAAGGAGTGAGTATGATCATTGTGTTTACCTTAAAAAATTCAATTATGTCATATTCATTATCTTAGTGTTTTATGTTGACAATATGCTTTTAGCAAGAAAAATCAGAATTGTGATCAACACGTTAAAGGCTCAAATGGCTAGGACGTTTGATATGAAATATCTAGGAGTACCAAAGCAAATTTTGGGCATGGAGATATCCAAAGACAGGAGGAATGGTAAGATTTGGTTTTCACAATAGAAGTATGTCAAGAAAATACTTTTGATGTTTGGTATGAATAGTGTGAAACCAATTCTAGTCCCTTTCACTTCCCATTTTAGGTTTTCTTCAATTTTATGTCCTAGTACAAAAGAAGAAAATGAATATATGTCTTCAGTACCGTATGCTAATGTAGTAGGAAGTTTAATCTATGGGATGGTTAGTACAATACCAAAGATTTGACATGCAGTTGGGGTTGTTAGAAGATATATGGAAAATCTAGGTAAAGAGCACTGAGCAACAGTGAAATGGGTGCTTCGGTATTTAAGGGGCAGAAGTGATTACTGTATCACCTATACTAGTGGTTGTGAGTTAGTCTATGGATATGTTGATTCTGATTTTGTAGGTGATTTGGATAAGATGAGGTCAACTTCAGGATGTGTATTTACTCTTGCGTGGAGCTATTAGTTGGATGTCAAAGCTACAAAACATTGTTGCTTTATTCACTATAGAAGCAGAATATGTAGTTTCTTCACATGCTTGCAAAGAGGTGGTTTGGTTAAAAGGTTTGTTTGGTGAGATTGGAAGGATGCAGGACAAAGTAAATCTACTCTATGATAGTCAAAGTGCTATTAACTTGGCTAAGAATCGAGACTACCATAGTAAAACAAAACATATTCATATTAAGTACCATTTTGTAAGACAAGTCATCGATGAAGGTGGGTTTTCTCTTGAAAAAGTTCATAGAAAAGAGAGCTGCGCACACATGTTCACAAAACTAGTACTTTTAGAGAAACTACAATGGTGCTTGGCTTCTCTTGGCTTGATAAAAGGTGATAGAATAAAAAAATGAGCAAGGTATCAAATAAATTTGTTATCAAGGTGAAGATTGTTGAAATGTGTGACAACAAAACCACTGAATTCGTGGAACAATCATCTACATCCACTCCTATTGTGTGGAGATTGTTGAAATGTGTGACAACAAAACCCCTGAATTCAAGGAACAATCATCTACATCCACTCCCATTGTTAAGGATTTAGTTGTAAACCTAGGAGAATTTATTTATTCCATGTATATGAGAAGAGGGGCGAGTGAGTCAGAAAAAATGTTGAATCTCCATTTATGAAGAGAAAGAAGAATTCATACAATTTATGAAGAGAAAGAAGAATCCATACCAGGATGTAGCCCAAATTTGGGCAAACTATGTAAAATCTCTGAATTTCTTTTATATGTTTTCCATATGATATTCTGTTTATATTTTTTTCGCTGCGTATTAGTTCCTTTTGTGACCGACAGGTGCAACAAGTTGCACCCCTTTTGAATGAATAGTTATATCTTCCTGACCAAGCCATATTGATCCATGTCAAAGCACAGGGTACGCTCTACCTAATACATAATGCCCTGGATTAATGCTTGATGTATCATAATGCCCTGGATCAATGCTTGATGTATCAGAATGTTAAGTGAAGTGGTGGAATCTCCATGGGAAGCTCTTATATTTATATTGACATGAAATTCCCCTCAGCCTCACGTTACAATGATCGACCGAACGAATGTTTTATTGGTACATATTTCGCGAAACACATCGCAATTTTATCTACAGATTCTTCCGCTCTAAGGAAGTTTCGAGTTCGAGTCTTCTAGGTGCAGCATGGCCCGACATATGAGGGTGTCTGGCTCAAAGCCCTAGTTCCGCCGGAGTCGGGTGATCGGTGAGGAGACCATATTTGAACTCGCATTCTCTGAAGAATGGAATTCTGACAGATAAATTTATCGGAGGATCGAAAATACTAAAAGAGCAATGTGGTGCAAATCAATATTCCCATTCTCTTTGTTTCACCGAAGATTGGAAAATTCTAATACCAAGAATTAGGAAAAACATAAAGATTCTATCAAAGTCCAGGATACGATTACTGCAATGCAGGCTGGGACTATATGAACAGTGTTGTCGAATGCAGCTGGGAACAACCTACTACAGGGAGACAGTTCGTTGCGACTGCTTCTGCCTTAAATCTTGTAAAGCTAGAGCTTCATATATTATTCTCCATTCCCTCATTCTATCATGAATTAGGTAAATGGAATTTTTGTCCCTCCCTTCCCTTTTCTATACAAGGATGGATTGCATTTTATGTATGCCTGGTTAGTTCATCAATCAGATAAATGGAATTTTGTGTATGATACTCTAACCAAATTAACAATTTATATTGCAAATCGTAAAATAACAAGATACATGTTTAAAATCCGGTAATGTGGTGCAACTCAACATTCACGTTCTCTTTGTTTCACTGAAAATTGCAAAAAATTATTACCAAGTACTGCAAAAAACAAGAAGATGCTATCAAAGTCCAGAGGAGACCATCACCGCAATGCAGGTTGGGAATTAATGAACAGTGTTGTGGAATGCAGGTGGGAACAACCTGCTAAACGGAAACAGTTCATTCCAGCTGCCTTCACTTTTGTAAAGGAAGCTCTTCCAAGATTCTTCTCCATTCCCTCGTTTTTTCATCAAATAGATAAACCGAATTTTTCCTCAATCGCTTCCCTTCCTTTTCTATATCAGGTTGGATTGCATTTTTTTAATGCCTGGAGAGTTCATAAATCATCAATCAGATAAATGGAATTTTGTGTACATTAGTATAGCTAGATCAAAAATTTATATTGAAAATAGTAACGTAACAAAATATATATTTAAGATCCGGTAAGTCTCAAAAGTAAAGTAAGTCTCAGGTAAGGTTGAACTCTACGAACCTGTTGGAGAGGAAAGAGTTTTATGTTCAGTAAAGACTCCATAAGTCTCAGGTAAGGTTGAACTCTACGAACCTGTTGGAGAGGAAAGAGTTTTATGTTCAGTAAAGATTCCATCCATAGTAATCAGTGGGAATGTTTCCTCTGCATTCTGAGAACTGTAGTGCATATCACAAGACGCCCCAACAACCTAAGGAAATGACTAGTACGTACCTCTCACCATCCTTCTACGAGGCTAATATATCAATCACGCATTTTTTCACCCTTGTTCCTTTCTCATGCAAGTCCTAAAAATATTCATACCAAACTTGCTCAAATATAAATCTATGTATTAGGATGCATTGTCACCGCCTCTTGCAAGTTACCACCGTGATGAAGCTTGTGCAGAGGACAAACTTGCTCAAATATAAATCGATGCATTAGGATGCGTTGTCACCGCCTCTTGCAAGTTACCACCATGACAAATTAGAGTGGAGTGGTGTGCATAGGGAAGATGAAAGACATCCAGTATTGAATAGTGAATGATTTTCAATAACAGTGCCAAATGTTAAGGTAAATAAATATTGAAACAGATGTCATAACTTTCTGGATACCAAGAAGGGAAATAAGGCCACTTTCGTCTCTCGAGTAAGACTCCAAGTTGATCCACTAATCTATGGTATTTAAATAGACTTGAATATTTCAGAAAAATAATAAAATTAAATAAATAGACTTGAGAAAAATAATAAAATTAGAGGTTTAATGTGAAAAACTAAGAGAAGATACAAATTTATTTCGATGAACCAACAAATTAATAGAAATCAACGGTGAACGAATGTTATATACCATGCCTGCATGTTATATACTATGCCTAATTAAAGGGATATAATGTGAAAGTACATAGAATATGCAAATATGAACATTGATTTGGGTCAACCAACAAATTAAGAGACATTCAACCGTGAACGAATTTTATATACCATGCATGGATTAAAGGGATACGAAATGTAATTATATGGTTATACCATGTTTTTTTGAATATGAAAAAAATATCATGTTTTCTTCAATATGAAAAAAATACTTATATTAGTGAATATAACAAAGTTTTTACAAAAATCTCTTTTCTCGAACAATTTTTTGATTCTTTTTTACATCATCAAAAAAAAAGTTCCTTTGTCATACACTGTAAACTATAACTCTAAATCACAAAATTATAGTTCTTTTGTATTTACATGTCAAGTTTCAAAAAGACAAAAAAAAAACGGTTCTTCATCTTTGCTTGAAAAACTATATTAATTGATTGGTAATCATTTGAATCTCTTTGTTTGTATTTCTATACCCACTGCATAGAATATCTCATCATCATCCATCAACAATGCTTGCTTTGAGAGTTGTTCAGCTTCCTTGTTAAAATGTCTCTAAATGTGTTGTGCTTTTAGTTGTTGAAACTTCTAGCTCAACACTCGAATTTTTTTCATTCAAGGTTGGAGAGAAACAACCTGTAAATTGTTTTCATGAGAAAACCAATCAATTGTAATATTCCATTCTCCTACCAATTGTAATCTTTTTAACTTTTTGTAAAATGTGAAATATAAAATACACCACATGGCTAGGAGTTCACCCATGTTGTTGGTTCGAGTGCCACAATTCATATTAAGGATGAATGTACCCAAAAATTGGACATTTTAATATAGCACCAGCCCCACATTTCGTAACCTTACATTGTGAGGCTCCGTCAAAGAATCCCACTGCAAGGTCCCCGTCTAATTAGTCACCTCCCATAATAAGGTTGTGTTCTTTTAGAAACCCATCCCTTTTAATCTCCTCCTAGAACTCCAGTCTGTCACTATAAGGGCAATAATTGTTAACCAACTTCAACCTTTTATTTATATATTTTACCAAACCATCCAAGAGTATCCATGCAGGGGTCATAAAAGAAGAGAAATCAAATCTTCTCGGATTCCAAGAAGATACCATCCCCCGTCATAATCCTAAGGAATCCACCCCACATAAGTTCCAAGAAGGAATTAGTTTAGAAAAAACTTCTCTCGCTTTGGATTCACTCACCATTGTTTCCTAGATAAGTAGAATGTTCTCTTTAACACGTGCTAAAAATATTTTGAGGGAAAAATACTTTGGAGCACCCCCAACTCCCCTAACATTTAATTTTACTACCATAATTGGACCATCTACAACCAAAAAACTTGTATTAGCTTTAGTCTCCTTCTATTTTCCTAGCTTCCTAGAACTTCTAGTTTCAGTGGGGAAAAATCTTTTTCCAGTCCTCCAAACACGACCCCTTTCAACATAGTATCCTCTCCCACCGAAATATTAATGTCCCCGCAGTACGACATCGAACAACGTACAATAGGTCAAATATTTTTTTCTTTTAAGGCTGTGTTAGGAAAAATTAAACTTCATAAAAATTAGTCTACATTGTCGACCCCTCAATAGCATGAATTAAAAAAAAAAAAATCATTAAAACTCCCATGTGACACATGGCTAACATGTAGTCACCATGAGTCATGACACACACAACCATGTATTACCCAACCAATTACAACAGTGCAACACCAACATTCTACCACTAATAATGACATAATGTAACCAACAATGTCATATTTTCAAGGCGCAAGCATTTAAATTCTAGCATTCACACATTAATGCCATTATGGCACGCAAAAAGAGACTAAACCCATGCCCATCCATACACATCAGGGCACTGATATAAATTACTCAATGCGTGTGAGAATTAATCTTTAAACCAAAATTCATCAACATTTAAAAATAAATGCATGCACGACCATTATACTCAACTAATCCATCAATTACCCAACAATTCAAGATGCAAGAGTTATGGATATTATTACGCAAGGCACAAGAGAAAACAATTAATAAAACCCATCATATCTCGGTTTTAAATTCAAGGTGCATGGCTATGCAAAATCACATCCAATCAAGGTTAATTATGAGATGCAATAAAATACAATCACTAAGTCATTCACCTCTCATCGCTATTCTAGGAGCACAAGTGTAAACAACCCATTTTAAATGGTTCACGAGAAACCAACTACTAACGAAGGCATTGGGATGGAAGGACTTTGATTAATAAAATCCTTGATGCATCATAATTAAAGGGGTACGAGAAGCACAATATTGGGGTATCGCCAATCATGTTAAATATAATGTAACCTCAACAGGTTGACTGTACACTGCCAGTTGTCCTGGCCAGCTGTACTTTCTATTCTTGTTTTTCTTGAGCCTATTTAGCTCAGTTATTTCCCTTTTCATAGGAACTAACTTCTTCATGATCTTCTTCATGTACTCGTTTTGTACTCTTCTTATTATATTCTAATATATTTTTTTATGTTCTATTCTTTCTCTCTACATTTCTTGCTTCACAATTTATCATGGTATCAGAGCTGTAGTAGTAAGCCTCTTCACACAGGCTGGAGAGCAACACGATCCTCAAACAACGCAAAGCATACATGGATCTTGAGAGCATTCGACACAGACTTTTCACAAGGCTTGGAGAATTGTCCGTCATACTCTTGAAAGATCCTCATAGGAAAATTCCATAAGGAAGAAGACCGTCATATGCTCAAAAGATAAACGTAAGAAGCTCATGCGAGGTCACAGAGCATACTACCCTCAAAAGTTTCAAGGAGCAGAAAAACGAGAAGAAAGCAAAGACTAAGAAGGAAGAAACAGTAAATATTATTGTACAATTTTCAAGAATCATCAAAGATTCACAAAGAAGAGTTGCAGGAGGTGGGAACTCTTGAAGAATTCAAAGCATTTGTTCAAATTCGTGAAAGATAGTTGCATAAAGAAGAAGCGTTTAAATATTTTTGGAAATCGCTCAAATCTGTCAAAGATTGGAGCAGAGAACAAAGAAATCGTGAAATTCTTTCAAATCTTTGAAAGATTCATGATTTTTTCTTCCGCAGGAGAAAATTCCTTCAAAGGTAGTAAAGAACGCGTCTTAGGTTCAAAGAACAACTGTTGTGGCCGTAAGATTCATCCTGCAAACAGATCCGAGGCAGAAATCCAGTTCAGAAGGGACGAAGAGAGCGTGGAAAAGACAAAAGAATTTTAACAGTTAGATCTTTCGTAAAGGACCGACAGTCGTTGGATCAGCGAGAAAGTGCACGAGGTTTAGTCCTCTGGAGCACACAGGAGAAATTCAACTTGCGAAGTCACGAAATCATCTGGATTGTCCATCAAGAGACATGTGGTGAGATCTCGGCATTTCGCTGACTTACAAGGTCAGAAGACAGCCGTGAGAATTCACGAATCGTGAAATCATGAGTCATTCTAGACCATTGGATTGAGATAGACTGTGATCCATCGATTTGATCTAATCGAAAAATCGGGGATTGGGAGTTGGACGAGCGAAGGAGATTGCTCTCCAAAACCCCGATACACGAAATCCCGACATCGCAAATCACGAAATCCCGAGAGGATTGTGAGCCATCCATCTTAGTGGACAAGTGGCAGCAGATCCAAGTGCCATCATTTCGGCATTTTGGAGTTCGTAATATCAGCGGTCTTGTTGATGAAGGTCACGACACTCCATGACAAAATTCCTAAAATCCCGAAAAGATCACAGTCATCCATTCATTCGGACACATGGCGGAGATCAAGGAAACCTTCGGCATCTCGGCTACGGGGGTTTCAAGTTGACAGAGGATTTGGAGTCGCAAGTTGAAAAATCGCGAAACGACTAGGACCGTTTATCTTAAGGGGATGCGTGGCAACAATCTAGGCCTTCAGGCAAAGTCCTGAAAAGAAAGGGCCATCGGCATTTCAGAGATCGGGCAATCGAGAATCCAGAGGTTCTCGACATTGAGAAATAGGAAGTCTCGAAACCTGAAATCACAAACTCAAGAGTCACGAAATACCGATACGTGAATATCTGCAATAATCTAAGTCGTTGATCTTAAATCAACAAGGATCGTTTATCCTTGAAGCCAATTCAGCATTTCGGTAAATCGAAGATCGGGGAATCGGGGAGTCAGCAAATCTCTCTAATAGGGTTGGCGAAGTCGCGAAACCTAGAATCCCGAAATCGCGAAAGGATTTGGACCGTCAAATCACAGAAAGATCTAGACCATTGATCAGTGTTTCGGCATATCAGGGATCCTATAGACAGAGGACCGAGCCACTTCGCATCGCGAAGTCTCGAAATGCGAAATCTCGAAAAGGCTTTCGAAAAGGGCCTTTCTAGCATATTTCGCATTTCGGCAATCTGAAAGACAAAGAACCGGTAAAGACTGTAGTGCTTTAACATCAAGGTGCATGGTCACATTGATCAGAGACTAAGGGTTAATTCAAGGCCGATAAGCCCTCTTCGGCACTTCAGCAATTGAAGGTTGGATTGTTCAGAGGACTCGTATAACGAAGTCCTGAGGTCAAATCTCGCAAAGCCAGAAACTCATGACTTCGACTCTCACGAAATCCTTAATTGTACACTTCCAAAATACCTACAAGAAAGAAACAGACCTGGTTTTACACGCATGAGACAGGTAAATAGGATTTTTTTTTCTGTTTTGTTCAATTTTTTTTTAAAATATGGCGTCGTCTAGCAATTTTGGACCAACTCAGGGTCTTATTCTTCTTGGAAATAACTATGAGTTCTGGTCTCTTCGAATGAGATCCTTCTTGCAAGCACAAGAGTGTTGTGATCCAATGGATCATGGATATGTTGAACCAGATCCAACAGACCTATCCACCATGACTAATCAACAGAAAATTGCTCAAGCAATGTAGAGAAACAAAGAAAATAAAGCTAAGTTTTGGATTCAAATCTTGTGGATGACTTGATTTTTTCAAAAATTACAGGCACTGGTACTTCAAAACAGGCCAGGTACATCCTTAAATATTCCTACCAAGGAAATGACAGGGTCAAAACAATTAAATTGCAGACCTTGAGAATGCAATTCGAGACTCTAAGGATGACAAAGTCCGAAAATGTGGATCAGTTCATGACCAAAGTCATGGGAATCATGAACTAGATCAGACTGACTGGTGAAACCATCATTGATCAAGGAATTGTTGAGAAAATCCTCAGAAGTTTACCAAATAAATTTGAAATCGTTGTAACAGCAATCCTTGAATCCAAGGATCTGTCATGTTTTTCAACATATGAACTAATTGGTTCTCTGGTGACACATGAGACCAGACTACATCTCACAGATGAGTCAATTTCCAATGCTTTCAAAACTCAATTCTCCTTTAGTAGAGGTAGAGGCAAAGGGTGAGGCAGAGATCGCCAAGGAAGAGGGAGAAGTCACAGAAATCCTCACTCCAGTGGAGGTAATAGACAACAGTATCCGAATCAAAATTTCCAAGGTCAAAGACAACAACAACAAAATCAACATCAGAATTTCTAGCCTCAAAGAGGCAGAGGGAGAAGATCAAATGAGAAATCAAGAATACAATGATATTACTACAAAAAGTATGGGCACTATGAATCTGAATGCAGGAAGAAGCAAGCAGATCATCTCTCAGGCAGAGCACATGTGTCAAATCACACAAGAGAAAACTCAGGACATATGTTTCTTTCATGCCACAAGACTGAACAACAACCTAAAGATCTTTGGTTGCTTGACAGTGGATGCAACAATCACATGACAGGTAACAAAGATTTACTTTCATGCATTGATTCTTCAATCTCATCTGATATTACACTTGGAAATGATTACTTAGTCAAAGTTCAAGGAAAAGGCACTGTTCCTATTCTTACTAAACAAAATGTAAAGAAAGACATAAACAATGTCTATCATGTTCCAGATCTGAAACATAATTTGCTAAGTGTAAGATAGCTCATTGAACATGGCTATAAGGTACTTTTTGAGGGAGCATCTTGCAAAATATACAACAAAAAACCCAACAGAAAATTAATTTCTGAAATCCATATGACTCCAAATAAGATGTTTCCCCTTACCGTCAGAACTGCAAATCTAAGTCAACCATATGCACAAAGTTCATCAACCCTGAATGAAACAATGGTTTGGCATACAAGATTTGGACATCTACCATTTTAGATTCTAAGTCTTTTTTAGAAGCACTCCATGGTCAAAGGTCTTCCCATCTTTAAAGAGCAAATTCCCCCATGTGAGCCTTGCATACTTGGAAAACATAAGAGCACTAGTTTTCCACAATCATCAAATCAAGCCAAACAACATCTTGAACTTGTTCACACTGACCTATGTGGACCAATGCAAACAGAGTCAATAGGTCGTAGAGTTTATTTTCCAACGTTTATTGATGATTTCAGCAGAAAAATATGGCTCTATTTTCTCAGACACAAGTCTGAAACTTTTGCAAAATACAAAGAATTCAAGGCAGAAGCTGAAAAATAGAGTGGAAAATATATCAAAGCACTCAGGTCAAATGGAGGAGGAGAATACAACTCCAGAGAATTTACAAATTTCTGCAAATCACAAGGCATTGTCATGCAAACAACAACCATGTATACTCCATAATAGAATGGAGTGGCTGAAAGAAAAAATCAGACAATAATGAATATGGCAAGAACACTTCTCAAAGAGAAAAGTTTGTCAAATAGGTTTTGGGCTGAAGTAGTAGCATGATCAATTTAACATTTGAATAGATCTCCAACCACCAAACTAAAGCTAAAAGTCCCTCAAGAAGCATGGAGTGGGACAAAACTCAATATTGCGCATCTAAGGACATTCAAATGCATAACATACGCTCGCATACCTTTAGAATTAAGGAAGAAACTTGATTAAAAAAGTGAGAAATGTATTTTCACTGGATATAGTGAAACATCTACAACTTACAGGCTTTACAATCCAATCACCAAGAAACTAATTCTCAGCAGAGATGAAAAATTTCTGGAAAATCAATTCTGGAATGATTCAGAAAATCAACAAATGGATAGTCAAAATCCATTTCTACCAAGTTCTGAAAACACAAAAAATTTAGGACAGCAAGTACCTCAAACTATTCTTCCCAGATTGCAAGTACAAAGACAACCTGAAAATTCTCAGGATAACTCAACTTCCAACAGAGAATCATTCTCTGAACTAGACAATCAGAGAACTCGAAGTTTGAGAGAAATCCATCAGCAGTTGGATGACTTTGAACAAGACAACATTTTTTCTTTAATGTCATGTCAACCTACATCTTTTAAGAAAGCAGCTAAGGAGCCACATTGGGTTCAAGCCATGAACCAAGAAATTGACTCCATTGAGAAAAATCAGACATGGGATCTTGTTGATTTGCCAAGTCACAAGACAACTATTGGTGTCAAGTGGGTTTACAAAACTAAACTCAATGAAAAAGGGAAGATTGAAAAACACAAGCCAAGACTTGTTGCCAAAGGATTCTCACAACAACTTGGTACTGATTATGGTGAAATTTTTTCTCCAGTAGCAAGATTAGACACTGTAAGGACTCTATTGGCCATAGAAGCCCAACACAAATGGCAAGTATACCAGATGGAAGTCAAGTCAACATTCATGAATGGTTTCTTAGAAGAAGATGTTTATGCCGATCAGCCACCTGGATTTGAAGTCCAAGAGAAACCAACCAAAGTATATCGGTTGAAAAAACCTTGTATGGATTAAAGCAAGATCCAAGAGCTTGGTACAACAAAATTGACACTTACCTGATCAAAAGTGGTTTCAGCAGAAGTCAAAATGAGCCAACTCTTTACACCAAAATAGATCAGCACGGTAAAATTTTGATTGTATGTTTATATGTTGATGACATGATCTATACGGGAAATCTTGAGTTAACAAATTTTAAACATGCCATGCAATCTGAGTTTGAAATGACAGATCTTGGCATAATGAAATATTTTTTAGGGATTGAGGTTCATCAATCAGCCAAAGGCATTTTTGTCTGTTAGCAAAAGTATGCAGCAGACATCCTCAAAAGATTTCGCATGGAAGAATGTAATCCAGCAGAAACCCCCATACCACTAGGCACAAAATTGAGCAAGAAACATGAAGGCCCTATAGTGGACCCTACACTATACAAAATATTAGTAGGCGGTTTGTTATATCTTATAGCAACCAGGCCTCACATTATGTATGCAGCCAACCTTGTTTCCAGATTCATGGAATTCCCAAAAGATTCTCATTGGAAAATGGCGAAACGAATTTTGAGATATGTTGCAGGAACTCTCAATTTTGGCTTATGATACACTAAATCTGATAGTAATCAACTTTCTGGTTACAAAAACAATGATTTTGCAGGCATCCTAGATGACGGGAAAAGCACATCTAGACATGTTTTTCAACTGGGCACGAACCTGATCTCATGGGCATAAAAGAAGCAACCAATTGTTTCAATATCTTCTACAGAGGCAGAGTATGTCACTGCTACTTCAACTTCCTATCAAGCTGTGTGGCTGAGAAGAATATTGAAAGATATGTCACATACAAAAAATGATCCAACACCTATTTTCTGTGACAATACTTCAGCAATTGCTTTATCTAAAAATCATGTATTTCACAAGAAAAACAAACACATTGACACTCGTTTTCATTTCATACGCGAGCTAGTCAATAATGGTGATATTGTACTACAATTCTGTGGTTCTCGAGATCAGTTTATTGATATCTTTACAAAGTCACTGGGAAAATCAGTTTTTGATTTTCAAAGACAACGCTTAGGCATAATTAGTGCTGATGTTTGTAACTGTTGAGTTTAAGAGGGAGTGTTAAATATAATGTAACCTCAACAGACTTACTGTACACTGTCGGCTGTCCTGGCCAGTTGTACTTTCTATTCTTGTTTTGTTTGAGCCTATTTAGCTCAGCTATTTCCCTTTGCATAGGAACTAACTTTTTCATGATCTTCTTCATGTACTCGTTTTGTACTCTTCTTCTTATATTCTAATATACTATTTACTTCAAATCAACAAAATAATATAAAAATTATTCACTAAAGAATATCAATTAGAAAAGGACGTAAGAAGAAAGATTTGAATCTCCTTCCTTCGGGCCCTACAAAAATTGAGTGGCTGTCATTATGAGTTCAAATTAAAATTTGTAAAAGCTTGCTGGTCGGATGAGAATCGATTGTTGTCAAAATAATTTAAGGTTAAATCAAATTAACTCAACCAGTGGGCCTGACAGGTAGATAGTGGTTGTATTTAAGGGTTAATTTAAATTAGAATACGCTTGCTTTGCAAGTGATTTCTATCAATAAGAATTTTAAAAACAAAATTGAAACTATCTCAACTGGCGGGCCTGACAGGTAAGGTTATTGTCCTGGAGAAACAAATCAATTCTGGAAATAGGGCGCTAAAGAGACGTGGGAGGGAGAAGAGGCACGCATCGTGGGAAATTAATTACACGCATATTTCAATCCCCATACGCAAGAAAAAGGCTGAGCAGAGGCACGCATTCTGGTTAATTAATTACACGCAGATTGTAATCCCCATACGCAGGGAGCAGAGGCACACATTATGGGAAATTACTGAATTCGTTTCAGATATGAATGATCTTTGTGGTGAGATCGCTGAGGTAAAACGATGGGATAGTAAATAAATGAAACGATCTGTTTTCTTTCCTTTTCATATCAGTTTTAGTCAGACAAAGTGCGTAGGGCGTTTTTCTTTCCTCACCTCTCGAGAAAAGAGATTAGAGACTTGGCTCTTACTATCTCGTTTTTTCTTCTGGCAAGACATATTCAATAGCTGTAATCCTTCCATATTCATTTTCCAAAAGAATGTGCAATACGCCTTCCTTTATGCTCTTGATGCGCAACTTTAGTATTGCAGTCGTCACAGTCATAAGTTAAGTTATGGAAACATGGATGACAAGTGTTTTTGCACGGAGGACTCTCGTCAAATATCCATAAGCCATTTAGCAGCTCCTGAGAATGAAAATACTAGGCAGGCATACTAGTTATCATCATTGTGGTGGCTTAAGAAGATGAAAACGTAATTCAATAATCGTTCCCACGATTCATAAATTTAAAAACAAAATGTAAATTCTTTAATTTAAGAAGGAAAACAGAGGCGCCTGCCATATTTTAAATAACTCACATCATAGTGACCATTTCTGGGTGGATTTCTCCAACGCAGAGAAAATCCTCAACAAAAGAGGAGGATGTCGAGCACTCACTCAGCCAAACGAGGAGAATGCGGAGCGCCCCAGGCCCACTGCACACCGAGAGGGAAGGGTGTTGATGGTAAATTGAATTTGTGTGCGTGGTTGGGGAATAAATATCAAGCTTTTGAGGCAGTGTTCTGGTGACTGACCAGGAGTGGGAGGACCGCCGAGGGTTGAACGCTTGCCTCTCAGACCTCCCCTTAAACAAAGGTGGGAATGTGCCATTCTCTACAGAAGGAGCTATGGAGGTAGCATCAAGAATGATAGGTTTAAAAAGGGTCTGTGAGGGAAAGGTGAAAGTAACCCCACTTTGATCGTACTCTAAAACTAAATTCCCAAAAGTCATTGCAAATTCAAAATTCTTGTAGAAATTTATTTCTACTTCTTAACGTCAAGAGAGATATAAATGTCTTCAAGTGTGTGAAACAACGTACCCATGTGGAGTAGGCAATGAGGAAGGGTTGGAAGGGTTCCAATGAGGCATGCAAGGGATGAGACAGAAACAACTAGAAAATCAAAGAAAAAGAACTCTGCGCAAGTTTCTGGGCGCCATAATTCTCAGTGTAAATCAAGCAATTTGAATACTAAAACATTGAGACTAAAATGCGGAGACAGGAAAAACACATAGGATTCAATGCATATGAATCACATGCTAAACATTGGGAACAAAAGGGAACATAGATATAAATAAGGAAAACAGGGCGCGTGGATAAAGATGAGATTTAAGGATAACCACATCGAGCAAACTTGCCAAATTAACATATATTCGACGATTTTAACAACACATGAATCTATATACAAATTCTAACTAAATTGCAACTGGAAATTTAAAGGCATACCCTAACCATAGGTGAAGGATCTGAAGGGGCTGTCCCACGCTTGTTCTTAGTCTAGCTCCTACTTGCTAACCGATGAGACCTCACGAGACGTGATCAATAATCCTCCTCCACCATCATTTTTATAGTTTTTTATTAGTGATTAATTTCTCAATCCCTCTTTAAATTCTTTTTATTAAATTTAATTAGGATAAACCTCCCCTATACACATGTCACCGGACCCTTTAGTTGCACAAGAAAATCAATTTATTAAAACACTCCTTGGTGTCCCTTTATTCCCTTACATTTCTTAAATGACACACATTTATTAAAACCTAGTTGAGTTCACAATTAGAAGGTTCCAAAGACTAGATTCCCTACTATGTTAGACATTCTCCTTTTCCTTAAGTTTTCCCTTTTCTTCTATGTTCAGATTTAGCAAGTTTAGATATAAACAACAATTTACCCTTTTAATAATTTAATTAGATATTAAAATTTTACTTTAATTAATAATGTTTGAATTTTCTTTACCCCCCTTCTTGTTATATGTCCCTTTAGTTTTTTTCTTTTTCACATGTTCTACTTAGACCTAGGTTTTAAATTCACTAGGCTTGGAGACAATTTTTAAGGGAAAAATAATTATTAAACTTTATTCATACTGTCATTAATTTTAAGATCGACTAGGTCCTAAGGAGTCATAGTTTTCTAGATACTAGGTTTATTAACTTATCAGAGTTAAAAATTGCGATGTTCCCTTCAAGACGCACTACATTTTCCAAGGGTGCCACTTGCTTGCATTCCTGTTTCATTTGTGTGATGTTCCCTTCAAGACGCACTACATCCTCCAAGGGTGCCACTCACCATTTCATTGATTTTGGTAGACGTCAAACCCATGGAGTCAATACTCCGTTAGGTGACCTTGTGGGAGGCTAAGAGCCTCTAAGGAATAAGGACCCTACATTATTGCACGCCTTTTAGAATCATCGTGAATGACTGTGACAGTCTTCCCTCATAGCATCATGGATCTCTCGAAATAGGTAATTGTTAACCTATAGTTCGAGCCATGACAAGAGTGCTAGTAAGTTGTGGCAGGGATGCTCCCACACCTATCTCTCAATATCTTTGATTGTTATGCGTGATCCATTGACTCCTAATGTGAATCTAGTTAGAATGCTATCGTCAGCCTACATCCATCAACGAAACGTGTCAGCGATAAAAATCAACATCATAATATCTAGTCATATGTCAAATAGGTAATATCCAAACATTCAAACCATAACCATCCACTCCTTGACTCGATCCGGATTCCAAAGAGATCCATCGATGCCATCAACATCCTCAAATGTCTTGAGTCCTTCACATTCAGGAAAACCAGTCAATAGCACATGTCGATATAAATATCACAAAATAACATATCACCAAATCCACAAACATCATCATGCTCATCATGCTCCATAATCAATTCAATCAATCATATAGTGAACCAGATCACTTGCACATAAGTGTCAACAAGAATAAGTCAAATCAGGTCTGCACAAGAGTGGGATGTTACATACACCCCCTCTTGTTTTAAACTTCATCTCGAAGTTTCACACTATACAAATGAAAAAATAAAGTATCTGACAATATCTAAATGTCTAGCTATCAACAAAGGGAAATTGATGACGCATATCATATGCATCCTATTGGGTAGTTGAGTGTGGACTATAATTTTCCTACTAGACCTTGACCCGATCGAAAGTTCTACGTCGCAGTTGTCGAATGTGATGGTCCTGAAAGTAGATTGGTTCCACCCTGAGTGCACACTGCCCAACATCCGCCAAGAACTCAATCAATCTCATGCGTAGGATCACTGAACTGACTTGGCACATGGACGCAAGATAAACATCTTGAAATGCCTCAAGAATGAGGCACAACTAGCCATTAGGCCTTTCATAATTGTGGTGGATGCAATGCTCATCGAAAACCCTTATGTCGATCCTGGGTTTCTTACATCCCCTTTCGTATTGTTTGTAATTGTTCTTTCAAATATCGGATCTCTTTTGATCCTACCAGGAACCCATCCTTGAGTCAATCCCAACTCAAAGGCGCCCAACACGATCACCCATAAAGAAACTCAAATGGAGCCATCTTATTGGTGCTTTGATGGTTCTTGTTGCACGAAAACTCGGCCAATGGACAGAACTATTCCCAATGTTTTTGTTGGTCAAACACACACATATGCAACACAACCTTACCAAATTGGTTTGTTCCTTTGTTCAACCTTTCTATCTCAAGGACATGTTGTACTAAAGTTTAGTGGTGTTCCCAAGGCCTCTTCAAAAACTCATCCAAAATCATGTTGCAACACTGAATCCCTTATCAGATATAATTCCTTTGGTACATCTGGCAATCTCAACATCTTTTCGATATAAACTCTAGCTATACTTGGTGCCTAATGCATCATACGCACAATGAAAAAATGTGAACTCTTCATCAAAGTGTCAACTGTCATGACAATTGGGTCATGCCTCCTTACTGTCAGTGGTAATTCAAAAGTGAATTCCATCGAAATTACCTCTCATGTCCATTCTGGAATGGCATGTGGTTGTATAAATCATGTTGGATGTCTATGTTCAGCCTTCACCTTTCGACCTTCTAGACACCTCACCACGCAGTTGACGATGTCCTCTTTTTCCCTTCCATAAGAATACAGGCTTAAGTTCGGTCCTTATACTCATAACTCCTGGATGAGCCATGTACACTGCTCTATAAGCTTCGCATAAGATCAAACTTCTCAATTCATCATTGGGATGTAAGTAAATCTGGTTATTAGATCTCAAATATCCATCGTTGTCCATAGTATATCCCTCAATTTGGTACCAACATGGTGTCTTGTCTGAAAAATTCCTTACCCTCTTTATACCAGTCAATGTTTCATTGTAGTTAGAATATTTTCACGTAGATTCATTTGAAGAGATATCATTAAAAATATGTGTAGTCTCTAACTCAACGCGTCTTCCACTCTATTCATTGTTCCTTTTAAGTAGGAAATATCAAAGTCATAATCGATAAGAAGTTCTGACCAACGCCCTTGCACGCATTCAAGTCATTTTGCGTAAAAAGGTGTTGTAAACCACAATGGTGAATTTTTAGCTCAAATTTACATCCAATCAGGTAGTGTCTCCACCCTCTTAGGGAATACACTATTGCTAAAAACTCCAAATCGTACGTCACGTAGTTCTCCTCATTCTTCCTTGACTTCCTTGAGATGTAAGCGATCACTTGACCGTCTTGCATCAAGACTTTGCCTAAGCCTTCCTTGGATGGGTCAGTGCCTACCAAGAAGTCCTTATCCATTTCAGGGACTTTTGGTATCGACATTTTCGTCAACATCTTCTTGATCTTTCAAAATTCTTCCTTGCATTTCTCGGTCCACACAAAATTCTTGTTCTTCTTCTGTAATTTCGTAATCAAATTTTATTTATTTGAAATACCATCGACTAACTGTCGATAATATCTCGCTAATCCCATGAAGCTATGGACTTATAGTACATTCATCAGTGGAGGCCACTCAACAATAGCCTCTACCTTTGCGTGATCCATAGTGATTCCTGCACCAGAGATAACATGCCTAAGCAATGACTCCTTGATAGCTTTGCAACTGCTTCCCATAATTTGCTTCTCTCGCAACAATGTAATACCAAGTGTAAAAGATCATAAGTATATTATGTCGTCCTAGGAAATATCAAATGTCGTCAAGGAATACTCGACAATAGTCAATAAGATCCTTCACGACACATCCTTCTTCAGTATGAAATTAACAGGAGCACTCCAAGGCGATACGCTTAGACATATAAGTCCTAGGTCCAACAACTCCTTCAGTTTCACTTTCAACTCATTTAACTCAGGGATCAACATCCGATATTTATTTCTTGCCATTGGTTCAGTTCCATTTTTTAGAATGATGATAAATTCCATCTTGGATTTGGGCGGCCCACCTAAAAATTCTTATGGGAATCACTTCCGCAACCTCTTGTCTACCAGAAAGTCTTCTAATCCTTTTGCCACGCCCTTGAAGTTTGGCGCTATGTATGCATATAACTTGTATCCTTGCATGTGCTCTCTTGTAACTGTAAGGAATAATGAACCTCGTTGATACTCCCTATTTTGTTCCTACAATCACACTTCTCTCTACTTCATAGTTGGCCCAACTCAACTACCTTATCTTATAGTTGAGTATTGCATCATGTGATTCCCATGACTCCATGTTAATCATGTTGTCACAAGATATTAAGATCATGACGTAGGTTAGACTTCATTACACTATCCTTAGTTTAGAGAGACATTTCATATCCCTTCCTCCAACCATCCGGCTGGTACCCGAAGCCACATCGATGAATCCAAACTCATCTTATTGAATTTTGTTACCCAAATCGATTCAGTGCGGTACTAGAATTAGAGCTCTTCGTAGCACCGAGGTCTAACAAATACCAAAAATTCATTTGGCGATGGCACATGACGCCTTGAGCACAGTGGAGTAGTGTTTGGCCTGACGGTCATTTACCATGGTCATGAATCCTATGGGCCTTTCCCATCTCCGCCATGGTAGTCTGTCATGTTGACTCAACCGCTTTGGCCCTTTCAACTGGACCGTCTTGCTGGTAAGGTGACTCTCCACATGTCCACCACTCACCTCTGGTCCAGTACTCTTGGCCACTGAATATAATTTGATGGCCCAATAGAATAATATCTCGGTCTGTTCTACTTACAAGCCTAAACGACGGTTGATAACGGTGTTATCACAAATGTGGTAGTCCCCTGTAGGAAGCCCTCTACTAAGGAACCCATCGTCAAGGTTTTGCGAACAAGGGTCTTATAGACGTATATTGATACAAAGAGGTTTGGTTTGGATGACATATGATGTTGTTGCACACCAGATGTTGTCAGTCCAGACGGTCTTGTAAGAGTCCTTCCCAGACTCACACGATCAAATCTTCCTTATCTAAGAGGCCTACTGGACTACATTGTGCAACATCTGAGGCATTCAAATCCTCACCTTCGCACAAAATTCATAGTTAAGGCCGCTCAAGAACTTTATGATATCCAACTTCTTCGTGGTTAGAGGCGGGGAATACCTAAGTAGCTCCATAACTCTGGTCTAAAATCTGGAGCCATACGACCACCCTTTCATATGGCATTGAACCCATTGAGCTAGCGCTCAATGAATTCCTCTGACAATTACCTCTCCCGGAACCATTCCCCTAATATGAATTTGATAACCATGTTTAGTTGAGGTTGGAGTGTCTTCCTCCATAGAAGAGTGCTCCCCTTTAGCTGAAGACCACCTATGGGGATATTCATGTTGGAGGTCATAATCGCAATGTGTGAAGCACATCACCTTGATATCCAACCATTCCTGGGTGGTTGAGTCATCTGTGGTACTCGTGAACTTGGGAACTTAACCCTCTCAAGTTTTTTGTGAAAGCTACTAGTGCTGGCTGGGGCGCATTGTGGACCCTCAGGGGTACAAGCACCCTAGCCTTATCTCAACACAGACAGTTAGTCAAGGCCTCTAACATTTCCCTTGAAGGACCCTGTCAGACCCAACGCATCTCGCGCAACAATCTTCTCATGCCCAAGACTTGTTCTTCTCCTTGGGGGTTCGACCCCTCTAGTGTGGGTGGTACTGGAGGCATCACGCCTCATCCCCTAGCCCCATGTTGTGAATCTCTACAATGTCCTCTAATCGTGATTACAACAAGGACAAGTTAATAATTCAATTAGAGATGAGTATAAATCAAGGAATTAATTTAGTGGAAGGCGTGGCTATCCAGAGTCCCAGGGTCGAACCCTCTCTGATACCATAAGTAATGTCCCCGCCATTACTATGTACAACAGGTCAAATATTTTTTTTCTTTTAAGGCTATGTTAGGAAAATTTAAACATCATAAAAATTATTCTACATCGTCGACACCTCAATCGCATAAATTAACGAAACATAATAAAGCATTAATACTCCCATGCAACACACGACTGACATATCGTCATCATGAATCATGACACGGACAACCATGCATTACCCACCCAATTATAGTAGTCCAACATCAACATTCTACCACTAATAACGTCACAATGTAACCAACTATGTCTTATTTTCAAGGTGCAAGCATTTAAATTCTAGCATTCACACTTCGATGCCATTATGGCACACAAGAAGAGACTACACCCATGACCATCCATACACATCAGGGTGCCAATATAAATTACTCAATGCATGCGAGAATTAAACTTTAAACCAAAATTCATCAACATATAAAAATCAATTCGCTCACGACTATTATACTCAACTAATCCATCAATTACCCAACAATAATTCAAGATGCAAGAGTTATCGAGATTATTATGCCGTGCGTAAGAGAAAACAATTAATAAAACCCATCATATATTGGTTTTAAATTCAAGGTGCATGACTACACAAAATCACATCCGATCATCTATCAAAGTTTATTCTCAGACGCAAGAAAATACAATCACTAAGTCATTCACCTGTCATCGTTATTGTAGGAGCGCAAGTGTAAACAATCCATTTTGAATGGTTCACAAGAAACCAACTACTAACAAAGGAACTGGGATGGAAGGACTATGATTAATAAAATCCTTGATGCATCACAATTAAGGGGTTATGAGAAGCGTGATATTGGGGTATCACCGATCATTTGTACATTACATTCATTCAAGGGGAAACATAATTGTCAAATGATCAAAGAGAATAGAGACTTGGCTCTTACTCTCCCATTTGTTCTGTTGGCAAGACATATAAGAAGGGTATTGAATAGCTTTAATCCTTCCATATTCATTTTCCAAAAGACTGTGCAATACGCCTTCCTTTATGCTCTTGATGCGCAACCTTAGTATCGCGGTCGTCACAGTCATAAGTTAAATTACGAAACATGGATGACAAGTGTTGTTTGCATGGAGGACTCTTGCCAAAGATCCATAAGCCACTTAGCAACTCCTGAGAATGAAAATACTAGCCAGACATACTAGTTATCATCATTGTGGTGGCTTAAGAAGATGAAAAGGTAATTCAATAATCATTCACACGATTCAGAAATTTAAAAACAGAATGTAAATTCTTTAATTTAAGGTGGAACGCATAGGCACATACCATATTTTAAATGCTCACATCAGAGTGAGCATTTTTGGGTGGATTTCTCCAATGCAGGCTCTTGAATGTAGAGAAAATCCTCAACAAACAAGGAGGATGTCGAGAACTCGCTCAGCCAAACAAGGAGAATGCATAGTGCCCCAGGCCCGCTACACACCGAGAGGGAAGGGCGTTGATGGTAAGCTGACGTTGTGATGTAAAGACCAGATTTGAATTAACGTTTAAATTTCTACCAAATTACTGTAATTTTCGTAATTTCTATAAGCTTTACAAAGAAGTAAACTTTTCAATTTTTTTCAAATTATCTCAACACTTACGTTGACACTTACGCAAGTAGAATTTGGCAATAAGTAATAAATCTAAGTAAATGATCCATGAATTTGAATTTACATACCTCACTCTGATGCTATCCGCAACTTGCTCCCTTCGCTTGCTTCGTTAGGACACCACCCCAAAAACCAACCTCCCTGCCGACTAGTAGCGCCTAGCCCTAGGATATCAATGGATATCCTAGCCCTCTGAGCCCAAAACCTCCTCAGCCCCCCGGTGCACTGTAAATTCCACCGTCAATTCACTCTGTCCAATACTGTTTAATACTCCAAGTTCTCCCCCAAAATCATTTCTCCCCTCTCGTAAAAATGAATGGTCCCTCCCAACTCCTTTCTCCCCCCCCTTATTCCTCCTTCACCACCCCCTACATTAACTCCCACCTAACTCTTTATTACACATTATCCATTCATTAATCCTCTTATCTCCTCGAGATCCTTATGTGATCTCTTCATGAATACGTAACTTGATTAAATGTTTTATTTTATTCTCCCTTTTTAATTTAATACTTTATTAATTAGTTAATTTATTAATAATCAAATTTATCATTAACCATATTGATTAAAGAGTTAATTATACTTTAAATGAATCATCTTAATCAAGAATAACTACTTAGTTAAGGCTATTTAATAACTAATTATAGTTTAGCTAATTTTTAGGATTATTTATTAAATTAATCATATTAATAATTAAGGGTCGTTACATACACCCACCCTTCAAGAAACTTCGTCCCGAAGTTAAGGTATCTTGTGGTACAAAGAACAAGAACATGGTTCACACATTCATAACAAGTAACCGACATTATTAGTAAGTAAGTCAAGGAAACTCATACATA
>JZKD02S2315248.1:26718-70462 GCA_000966675.3 Picea glauca | reverse complement strand
TTTTAATCTTAATTAACCTAAAACCATTATCTGATGGCTATGTATTGAAGATGTTGGCATATTCTTAGTCATCCTCCAATATCAATGGGTCCGATTTATCATTCATAACTTTCTTTCATTTATCATAGCATCCGTTAACATGTTAACTTTTGAACATTTACCTAATCACATAAAAAATTCTTTAAGGTTATATAATTACTACGTTTAACAATTAAATAAGATAAAACCGTGGAATCTAAATAATTATCCCCGTCTGTCAGTCGCGTTTCTGCATTCTCCAGCGCTATGTGCCTTTCGGCACTAGTGTTCTTCTTAAGGCGTTTTACTTGGTGGGTGGTCTTGGGTACAACAGTTAAAGTATTTATAAGTAAACTTATTTGTAAAAGAAGCAACGCATGGCGCGTTGGTAGGGCAGACTTTGTAAGGGCTTTCACGGTGGAAGGAGGTCTGAGGTTCAATCCTCATACACTCCATAAAAATTTATACTTAACCCTAACTAATATTTTATTAATCTTTTAATAAAATTAATAACATTAATTAGTTTAATTAATTATTAATTAAATTTATTTTACTAATAATTAGTTTATTTTAAATTTTAATTATTTATTTTTTTATTTTTTTATTTTTTTAATATTCTCTCTCTCTCTCTCTATATATATATATATATTAAATACGCTAATGTAATTTAAATTATAAAACTAAAATTTAAAATAAATAATAAAAGTAATTTTAATTATTCGAAATGAAAATTTAATTATAATAAAAAAAAAACATTATCTGTCAACCTTTAAGGTCGGGCTCGGCATGAAGCCCACATGCCCGACCTCCAGCTCCCAGTATCAAACACCTCAGTAACCTCTCCGCCACGCCAAATTCGACGAATTTAATTGCAAAATCTTGAATACCTGCCTGCGTTTGCATAGCTTTACAGGCAAGTCGAATGTGTCAAAGAATTTCATAAATTTTACCCCATGCACAGGCAAGTGGATCAATTTCAAGATAGATGCCAGCAATCCGGGGATCATAAGTAACTTTCGGAAAATTCTCTGATATTTTAGGTAATAATAATCTTGATGAAAACGATCCTTGCAATTGATCCGCATCGGAGTTAGGTTTTTCATCTGCTTCTTTTGCACCCTCTGCGCCAAGTTGTTTTTCTTCAAGCGCGGCTGCAGAAAATATAAACCTCTTTAGTTTTAACTACACGAAAGACCTGCTATTTGGTTGGATTTCTCTATCTCTTTGTAGGTGCATTCCACTGCGTAGATGGGAAGGGCACTCATAGTACTCCAAATTCCGGTGTTAGAAAAAGGCGTATGTAAGAGCCTTTTTCTGAAGTCTAGAATGAGCTTGTGCAGGTTATAAATGGAGTGAGCCCAAGGCTCGGGCTTTGGAGTTTGGCGTTGGTGTCGTGCTGTGTGTTGGTTGGCACACTATATATAATTTCTTCCAAGTAATCTTTGTGCAAACGAGGAATTCACTTGGAGTTGAGTTTTATCCAGACCCCGAAGCATTATAATTTTGCCGAGATCAGCATGAAGTATTTGATAATTCATTTCAGGGAAGGATCAAATCTTCAATACGACTAGTATTGAAATGGGTTTCTCGTCGCTTCTTAACCAGAAGAAAACACATCGCGTCAATTTTTATCGAAATCTCGATTGGTCTCTGATCTCTCCAACAGACGCGCGGCTGCTGAATCCAATAAATCGCCATCCAATTGACGCCGGAAGCTGTTGCTCAGCGGAAGGAACGATGTCATGTCCGACAGGAAAATGCACTATTTGAGCTTTGGGGTTATGCGTTGGTGCTGGTGCTGACTTGTGTGCTTGCTGTTGGTTTGTAGATTTATTTCGTAAGGTTTGTAGATTTATTTCGTAAGGTTTGGGAGCAGGTGTGAAGTTGGAGCGGGGGCAATGTTTTATGTCTGGTCTCAGTCTTCCTTTTCATGGATATTGAATATGTCCAGTCTCAGTCTTGAATACCTTGAATATTGAATAGGAGCAGGAGCAGCAGCCATGGACATTAAGAGTGGAAATTGGCTAACAGAAAAGCCCAGGCTTGGCAGAAAGAGATTGAATGGTGACTAAAGATATCCAAAATCCTATGCAAATGGGTGTTAACACGTATACTGACTGAAATTTGAATTCTTTTCTTTCAGGTAAGCAGGAATTATTTCTTCTTTTCTTTCAGGTAAGTAGGAATTATTTCAGAAACTACCTGGTATTGATTTTTTTTTTTTAATTGAAGTGGGATTGATTCTATTCAAATAATAATATATATGGTAACTGTGTTGTTTTAATTATTCTTCTGTATTTCTTGAAATTGTTTGCAGTACCTGTTTTTCATTTTCATTGCAGATTTAGGTTAAAGCAGTAGGTATTGACAATAGGCAGATTAGGTTAATGACAATACACTATATTTAGGTACTGGTTTTTCATTCTCATTGCAGGTTAGGTTAAAGCGGTAGGTATTGAGAATAGGGAGATTAGGTTAATGGCAGTACACTATATTTAGGTATCGGTTTTTTTCATTTCCATTGCGGATTAGGAAATTGTGTGTAATTGAATTTTTCATCCCTGGATAATATTTGGTTTTGGAATGTCTATTCTTTACTAATATCATTTTGTGTTGTTATTTATTTGAATAACAATAATGGAGAGGTTTCCATGGATTTCCTACTTTCCCTATTACAAATACAAATTCTTGTGTGTTGCATTGACTTTCTAGAATGATTGTGCTTAGAAATTTAACCAAATATTGGAACTCCACATAAATTTAGTGGAACGGTCTGACATAGAATCAACCGGGAACAAGTTTGCATTGTTATATTCTATTTATTTTGCAAAACCCTTAGAGTAATGAATGTTTCCATGCTTCATCTTATCATAACATGATCCACTTTTCTATCTAAATAACATTGATGGAGATTGTTTCCATCGATTGCTTATTTTACTTCAGTAATTTGTTTTGCATTATTTATTTTATTTTTATTTTTATTAACGTCTGTATGTTTTATGTGCAGGTTAAGCTAAGCATGGCTGGAGTTTCTCAAAAGAATAAAAACTACCCCTTATTTAGGCCCTCGGTTCTAGATTTGAACCAGGGATCTGATACCAGATGTAAAGACCGGATTTGAATTAACGTATAAATTTCTACCAAATTACTGTAATTTTCGTAATTTCTATAAGCTTTAGAAAGAAGTAAACTTTTCAATTTTTTTCAAATTATCTCAACACTTACGCTAACACTTACGCAAGTAGAATTTGGCAATAAGTAATAAATCTAAGTAAACAATCCATGAATTTGAATTTACATACCTCACTATGATGTTATCCGCAGCTTGCTCCCTTCGCTTGCTTCCTTAGGACACCACCCCAAAACCAACCTCCCTGCCGACTAGTAGCGCCTAGCCCTAGGATATCAATGGATATCCTAGCCCTCCGAGCCCAAAACCTCCTCATCCCCCCGGTGCACTGTAAATTCCACTGTCAATTCACTCTGTCGAATACTGTTCAATACTCCAAGTTCTCCCCTCTCGTAAAAATGAATGGTCCCTCCCAACTGCTTTCTCCCCCCCTTATTCCTCCTTCACCGCCCCCTACATTAACTCCCACCTAACTCTTTATTACACCTTATCCATTCATTAATCCTCTTATCTCCTCGGGATCCTTATGTGATCCCTTCATGAATACGTAACTTGATTAAATGTTTTATTTTATTCTCCCTTTTTAATTTAATACTTTATTAATTAGTTAATTTATTAATAATCAAATTTATCATTAACCATATTGATTAAAGATTTAATTATACTTTAAATGAATCATCTTAATCAAGAATAACTAATTACTTAAGGTTATTTAATAACTAATTATAGTTTAGCTAATTTTTAGGATTATTTATTAAATTAATCATCTTAATAATTAAGGGTCGTTACAGTGCGCATGGGTGATGAATAAATCCCTAGCTTCTGAGGCAGTGTTCGGGTGATAGACCAGGAGTGGGAGGACCGTCGAAGGTTGAAATCTTTCCTCCCAGACCTCCCCTTAAAAAGAGGTGGGAATGTGCCATTCGCTACAGAAGGAGCTACGAAGGTAGCATCCAGAATGCTAGGTTTAAAAAGGGTCGGTGAGGAAAAGGTGAAAGTAACCCAAAATCGATCCTACGCTAAAAAAAAATTCCCAAAAATCATTTCAAATTAAAATTCTTGTTGAACTTTCTTTCTACTTCTTAACGACGGGCGAGATATAAATGTCTTCAAGCGTGTGCAACAACGTACCCATTGGAGTAAAAAATGAGGAATGGTTGGAAGGGTTCTGATGATGCATGCAAGGGCTAAGACGGTAACGATTGGAGAATCGAAGAAAATGAAGTATGCACAAGGTTCTGGGTGCCATAAATCTAAGTGTAAATCAAGCAATTTGAAGACTAAAATGCCAAGACTAAAATGTGAAGATAGGAAAAATGTAGAGGAGTCAATGTATCTGAATCACATTCTAAACACTGGGAACAAAAGGGAACAAAGATATAAATAAGGAAACTAGGATGTATAGATAAATAATAGATTTAAGGCTAACCACATTGAGTGAACTTGCCAAATTAACATATATTCGACGATTTTAAGAACACATGAATATATATACAAATTCTAACTAAATTGCAATTGCAAATTTAAAGGTGTATTGTAACTGTAGGTGAAGGATCTGAAGGGGCTCTCTCGCGCTTGTGCTACGTTCAAATCCTTCTTGTTACATGTTGAGAACTCACCGGTACCTCCCCGCCAATGCTAGCGGTATTCTTCTTCCCCGTGAGCCCCCCGAGCCGCAAAAGGGCCACACACACAAACCAGAGAAATATAGCTCCCATCTCGCATCGCAAGGTCGAGCTACAACTCTCTAATCATGTTGGGCATCCCAACTCCCACAAGAAAAACCAGTCAAGAAAATATTGGTAGCATAACCTTACGCCTACCAGATGTGATCCATACTTCTCCTCTGCCATCATTTTTATAGAGTTTTCTTAGTGATTAGTTTCCCAAACCCTCTTTAGATTTTTTTTATTAAATTTAATTAGGATAAACCTCCCCTGTACACATGTCACTCGATCCCTTAGTTGCACCATAAAATCAATTTATTAATTAATTAAATTTTCCTATTTCCCTCACCCAACTAAAAGCGTTCCTAAAAATGCTCCTCAGTGTCCCTTTATTTCCTTAAATTTATTAAATGACTTATGCATTTCTTAAAACCTAGTTGATCTCACAATTAGAAGGTTCCAAAGACTAGATTCCCTACTATGTTAGACATTCCCGTTTTCCTTAAGTTTCCCTTTTTCTTATTAGTTCTAATTTAGCAAGTTTATATATAAACAACAATTTACCCTTTTAATAATTTAATTCTTCATTAACGTTTTACTTTAATTATTAATATTTGTATTTTCTTTACCCCCCTTCTTGTTATATGTCCATTTAGTTTTTTTTTGTTCACATGTTCTACTTAGACCTAGGTTTTAAATTCACCAGGCTTGGCGACATTTTTTAGGGGAAAATTAGTTAGTAAACTTTACTCATACCATCATTCATGTTAAGGCCGACCAGGTCCTAAGGAGGAAAAATTTTCTAGGTACTAGGTTTATTAACTTACCAGAGTTAAAAATAGGGACGTGCCCTTCAATATGCACTATGGGCTCCAAGGGTGCCACTCGCTTGCATTCTTGTTTTATTTACACGATGTGCCCTTCAAGACGCACTATGTGCTCCAAGGGTGTCACTCACCTTTTGATTGATTTTGGTAGACGTTAAACCCCTAGAGTCAATACTCCATCAGGTGACCTTGTGGGAGACTAAGAGCCTCTAAGGAGAAATTACCCTACCTTATTTCATGCCCCTTATAATCATCATGAGCGATGGTCATAGTCTACCTCACGACATCGTGGATCTCTCGAACTATTTAATCGTTAACCTATAGTTCAAGCCACGAAAACAGTTCTAGTAGGTTATGGCAGAGTTGTTGCCACACCTCTCCCTTAATATCTCTGGTTGTCATGCGTAACCCCTTTACTCCTAATGTGATTCTAGTTAGAAAGTTATCATCAACCTGCATCTATCAACGAAATGTGTCAACCATAACAATCAACATCATACTATCTAGTCATATCTCACATAGGTAATATAAAAACAATCAAACCATAACCATCCGCTACCTAACTCTATCCAGAGTCTAAGGAGATCCATCGATGCCATTGGCATTGTCAAATTTCACGAGTCCTTCACACTGAGGAAAACCAGTCAATAGCACCCATCGATATAAATATCATACAATAACATATCATCAAATCCACAAGCATCATCATGATCCATAATCAAATCAATCAATCATATAGTGAACCAAATCACTTGCACACAAGTGTCCAAGGGAATAAGTCATTTTGGGTACACGCAATTGCGGGATGTTACAGAACTCCACACACAGACTCTTTTCAATTTCTCAACCAACAGGGTCTTATATATGGGCTTAGGAAATGCTTCTTCTCCCGAGTAGATCGACATAGGAGATCGATTGTGTCCTTCTTTATAAGTGGGAATAAAATGGACTAAGGACTCATCGATCTCACTAAGAAAAGACGGGTTTGTCTATGTGTTATCATTGAAGGAATCAAAGTATTCATCGACAACCCCAAAGTTTTTTGGAACTAGTACAGTAGAGAGAGAAATATGATTCGAAAGTATAGTAGGTCCATTTAGAATTAACGAATATCGTTCCTCCAAGAACTCACTATACTTAGCACTAGGGTTCTTCAAATTGTCTGAAAGACAGACCATTCTTTCATCTACCCCACTAATCCCAGTCTCCCTAAGCATGGATTTAATAGCACCATTCATTCTTCCCAGTCCTCCTGGGACTTCCAGTAGTTTTCCGCTCAAAATATTTAAATTTAAATTTTCCCAGAGTTTACAACATCCAACACCAAGGGAGGAAAATCCTCACCCAAGTGATTAGATGTTACTCTGAAACTGGTAGTACCCCCATCCCCTATATCCTCTCTCACTAGAGCCTTAAGAATCATGCACAAACTAGTAAACCCGCCTTTAGAATAGGTATCACCAATATCCCCTCTCAAAACCATCCCTTCCAATACCCTTCCCAAATCCACCGAGGAAGAGCCAAATCCATCACAAGCACCCACTACGTTATCTTGTTTCCCCTCCCACAAGGCTCCCTAACACCCATAGTATTATATACTAGAATAGTTTTACACTCAGGCCCTAACATCAAATTAGGTACATTCATTTCTTTGGGGGACTCCAAACCAAAATCATGAATCCAATTTAAGTCACTTATAGACAAAGAGGAAAATAATCAAGGCACATAGTTTTTCACTTACCAATTATTGTATCATTATCCAATGCCAAAGGGAGCAAGGACTCTATAATTCCATCAATTTCAGTATTCATAGAATTTTCCTGCATCTCCACCTCCAGAACAATATATGAGTCAAAACAATAGGGTGGAAACTACTTCTGAACCCCAGGACAGTTCTATCTCAAGTGCCCTGTATCCTTGTAGGTCGCACACCTAAATGGAACCCCAATGTAGTACAACCTTTTCTGGTACACATACCCACACCATACGATTTCCAACTTAGCGAATAATTCTTGATGCAATTCGAATTCAACCAACAAACGCCCCACCCATCTGTCTTGGACTGCTAGAAACTGTGGATCAGCGTTCAAAATATTTCCAAGAGTGTCATCGATAACCTTGAAGCCCTCAAGGTTCCAGAAATATAGAGGACACCTAGGCATAAGTACCCATAAATGACGGAAGAGAAAATGTTCCTTTCGGGGATTAAAATAATGGGTCCATCACTTCGACATGAGGCTTCCATTTTTAGAAACCCATACTCTACTCACAATCGCCTCAGTGTCCTCCGAAGATTTGAAAAGGACACAATACAAACCTTTTACTAGTATATAGACCTTAGGTTGGTAGCCCAACAGTAGGCACCAAGAGTCTTCAACCCAGCTCTGGATGTCTCTTGATGACATCGACCAGTAGATAAACTGACCCACTAGTGAACGCAGGGAAAAAGTTGTCACTTCCCTCATCCCAATATCTCATCCAAGTGTCATTGTAGGCTTCTGTTTTTTAACCATCCAAGCCTTTCAACCACAAATATTTTTCACCTCCCCCTGAACTCTGTGAAAATCTAACCCATAAGAAATGTTCACCTCCATGCAGGTACCTAAATTCCTTGGTCCTTTGCCCTTAATCGTTGTATGAAAATTCAGCTCTCCCACCGCAATTGTTAAGAACCAAATATCAAGATAGCATAGAAAAACCTCAGAATACGTACTCAATGCCTTGAAACAGAGATAATTTCAGATAATAATCCTCTTTTAGGGGGAAACCTCCTTATACACCACATAAATTCCCAAATACAAGATGATTCCAAATGAAAATTTATCCTTGGTGTATATAAGAGACTAGGAGGTATAATTACAACCAATGGACCCAAGCCAACATAAAAAAAATAACATTACTAATGTAATATGCCTCAATTAAGGGGTAATGTGCGATTATTTAAAGATTAATATGACCCTCCCCTTGAGACAATTTTTGTCCACAATGCTTGATTAATTATGCATTCTTATGTATAAAAGACTCATCTTCCTAATTGGAATCTTTCGCGGGTAGTTTCCTCCACTTAATGAGATACTTTGAAATGGATCTATTCCTTAGCTGATGAATTCTTGTGTGAGTGATAGCTTCAGGATCCAATATGATTTTTCCTTCCTCATCAAGTTCTGGAAATATGGTTTGAACTGGGATATTGTCACCTATAACCTTGTTTAAGCATAAGACATGGAAAACTAGGTGTACTAGTGAAGATGAAGGAAACTCCAATTTGTATTCCATAGTACCAATCTTTTGAAACACCTTATAAGGTCCATATTACTTTGGTGATAATTTATTATCCTTGTTGGATTTATTGAGGGACATCTGTTTGTATGGTTGTAGTCTTAAAAACGCCCAATCCCCTACTTCAAAGCTTCTTTCACTACAATGTTGATCTTCTTGTTGTTTCATGTCATTATGTGCCATGGTTAGGTTGTCCTTTAAGATTTGGAAAACTTGTTTTTGATGCTCGATGTGATCTCCCACTGCTTAAACATTAGATTTTTCTTTTAGAGAATAATTGATGGAAGGAGGGTGGCATGCATAGAGTTCCATAAATGGTATCATTTATGTTGCAGTATGAAAGGAAGTGTTATACCACCATTCTTCCAAGGGTAACCTTTTGAACCATTGTGTTTTTTTATCAAAGAAAAAGAAATGAATGTAGCATTCCAGACATTTTTTCATTATCTTGGTTTTTCCATTAGATAGAGGATTATAGGATGAGCTATGAGACAATTGAGTACCCAAACATGAAAATAATTTTTTCTAAAAATTTCGAGTGAATATGGGATCTCTGTGACTTACAATAATCTTTGGGCTTCCATGTAGATTTTGAATTGTCTCCATGAATGCAGTGGAAACTGTACTATATTTAAAGGGATGATAGAGTGCACAAAAGTTTGGATACTTGGTAAGTATATCAGCAATCACCATGATGACACTCTTTCCTTCAGACTTCGGTAACCCTGTGATGAAATACATGGAAACCTCCTCCCAATGTTTAATTTGGATGGCTAATGGTTGTAAAATACATGGGGTCTTAATGTTTTCCACCATATTTTGTTGGAAAACCAAACATTCTGTCAAAAACCTTTGAACATCAATTTTAAGACCATCCCAAAAAAATTCCTTCTTGACCCTATGGTAGGTTTTCAAAAATCCCTAGTTCTCTCCTACCAGAGAAGTGTGCAATTCCAATAGTACCATTTGTTTGAGTTGGGAATTCTTACATAAATATAAACGATCTGTGTACCATAGTGAATCATTTTTCATGTAAATGTATTTGATGCATTGTAATCCTTTTGCAACCTTTGAATGAGTGTCCACACGTTTTCTTCATTCTTCCATTCATCTCTCTCTTGTATTATCCAATCGGGCTGGATGATTGAGATAGTACAGAGAAAGGCCTCAACATCTTCATCCTTTCTTGAGAGTGCATATACCACAACATTTTTCTTCCCTTTTTTATATATGATTTCAAAATCATAACCCAATATCTTTGTCACCCACTTTTGTTGTTATTCCTAAGATAGTCTTTGATCCAAGAAGTATTTAAGAGTATCATGATCTGTTTTGACCTTGAAGTTCCTATCTATTAGGTAAGGGCACCATTTCTTCAATGCACATAGTATTTCCATCATTTCCTTCTCATAAATGGGTTTATGTAAGTCCTTTTCCTTGAGTGGTTGACTTTCAAAAGCCATGGGCCTTCCTTCTTGCATTAGGACATGACCAATGCCATTTCCCGAGGCATCACATTACACAATAAAGGTTTTTGTGAATTATGCTGTGGTCAAGAGAGGAACTTTGCACATCACCTCTTTAAGTTGCTCAAAATATTGAGTTACCTCTAGAGTCCATGAAAATGCATCTTTCTTAGTTAATGTCGTTAAAGGTGCTGCTATTCTTTCATAGTTCCAAACAAACTTACGGTAGTAATTGGTCAAACCCAAAAATCCTCTAAGATTCTTCAATTTTTAAGGAATAAACCAGTTCGTCATCACCTTAATATTGTTAGGGTCTACCTCGACACCTTCATGAGATATAATATGGCCCAAATACTCTACCTTCTTCACCCCAAAGAAATAATTGGATGATTTGGCATATAGTTGTTGCTCCTTTGATAGTTATAGCACCTTGTCATCATGTCGCACATGACCCTCCCTAGACTTGCTATAGATTAGTATATCATCAAAAAATACTAACACAAATTTTCGAAGGAAGGGCTTAAAAATGGAATTCATCAACCATTGGAATGTGGAAGGTGCATTTGTAAGGCCAAAAGGCATGACCAAAAATTCATAATGGCCTTTATGAGTTCAGAATGTTGTTTTTGGGATATATTCTTCCTTCATTCTAATATAATGATACCATGAAAGGAGATCCAACTTTGTGAAATAGATTGCTCCAGGTAGTTCATCTAAGAATTCATCAATGATGGGAATAAGAAACTTATATTTAATAGTGATCTTGTTGAGCTCTCTATAATCTGGACACATACACCATGAGCCATATTTCTTGAGAACCATTACCATTGCTGCAGAGTGAGAACTTTTTCTAGGTCTAATAATGCCAACCTGTAACATTTCTTCAACAATATGCTCAATTTCACTCTTATGGGAATAAGGGTATCTATAAGGCCTGATGTTAGGAGGAACAATCCCAGGAATTAGGTGAATAGCATAATCATTATTTCAAGAGGGTGGAAGACCTTTGAGAATATCTTCAAATACTTTGGAATTCTTATCAATGATCCCTTGGAGATCTAGGGGAATAGGTGGCTTAGATATTTGAAAATCTAGTGAGACTAGTTGTGTAATTACACCGTGATGCCCTTTTTCAATAATTGTTTCATGCCATTAGAGCTTATCACCTTACTGGGTTTCCCTATGATACCTCTTAACTCAATTTATTTTCCTTCCAATGAAAATTTCATGAAAACTAAAAGCCATTGTTCCTAGTGATTGTAACCATTGGATTCCTAGTACGACACCAACACCACCCATGGGTATAGAAATAATTGGACTATTCATTACATATTCCTCCATAGTAAGATTGATATTATTTCATTTTCCTTCGCAATTGATAGTTTCTCCATATCCAATCATTACTTGAAACTCTGGCACTAGATATAGAAAGAAATTTAGAGCTTTGGCTAATTTATAGTGAATGAAATTATGAGTACTACCAGAATCAATTATGAATATTACCTTTTTATTTTTGATATATCCTTCAATATTGAGGGTTTGAGGAGTGTTAATTACATCCAATGCATTACATGATATCGTGGGAGTCAATCTTCAGAATAAATCGCTTCTACATTTTCATCTTCATATGGTTCTTTTTCTTGTTCTTGTTCTTCCTCCTCTTCACAATCTATGTAGAATAAATTATTTTCACCACTTATATCCCTTACTGTACTTGTTGTCACAATTGAAGAATAAAATGTTTTCTTTTCTTTCCTCCAATTGTTGAGGTGTCAACCTTGTAGGTTGAGGTTTCATAGCCATATTTTTACTTTCAACATTTATTGTCACCTTAAATGCAGTATCCAATGATTTGGGTTCCCAAAGGAGAACCTCATGTTCAATGTCATCCCTTAAAGTTCCTATGAATACATAAATCAAGTACTGATCTAGAATATTTGTTACCTTTATATTCAATATTTGGAAGTTCTCAATGTGCTCTGTAACTGAACCCTTTTGCTTGAGATTTATCAATTGGATAAAGAAGGTATTGTTGCTTGTATCCTCATAGTGTTCTATCATTTCTTTAGTGAAAAATTTCCAAGTGACAAGTGATTTGCGAGAAAAAATCCATCGATACCACACAAATTGATTAGATTCTAAATATAAAGAAGCAATTTGTACCTTTTGTGTATGTGGCACATCATGTAGATCAAATAATTGCTCCATCTGAAGTATCCATGTGGCACATCATGTAGATCAAACTTCCTCATATCAATCTTAGGAAAGTGATTGGTCTTCAACCGAAAGTTGGAGTTTCTCCATTCTTGATTCATCTTCCTTGTGTCCTCATCATGAATTTCATGGGATACATTTTCACTTTCATCTGTCCTCTCTATTGGGAAATTTTTAAACCCTTACATGATCTCCCTTTTTAAACCATCCATCATCCCTTGTAGTTCATCTTTTTTTACTGTCTTCTTTTGTAAATCATTTATGTCCCTACACATTTTTTCACTTTATCAAGAGTCCAAGTAGGACTTTATGGAGGCTTATTTGGTGTATAAGTTCCATTTTTTGGTGTAATTTTTTCCAAGTATCACTATTAAACCTTGATTTTTAGGTGGTTATGCTAGACAATATTTCTTCTACTGTATCTCCAAAATTTTGGTTCTTCTGGGTATGGAAATTTATTTTTTGTAGCTCTATGATATTTCTTCTCTGTAATTCCACGGGCCTGATAAAAATTGTATGTGCCAAGTGGAAGTTATGGTAACTTCCCCGCAACTTGTTGATGTTTGGCATTTCTAGGAGATCTCACTTGTATAGAGTTCCCCACACAAAATAATTGATATTCAATTCAAAACATTGTACCAAACATAGTACAGACTGTCCACTATCCAATTCAACTAGTCTCACTCAATTTGGATACACTAGAAAATATTTATGATCATTTTACCTGGAACACCTGCTTGAGACTAGTCAATACGACTTGTCAGATAACATATCTTCCACAGGGTGTATCTCCAAATTTAAGATGACCCGGAAGCTGAAATATTTATCACATATAATATAGTAATTTATATGAATATCCTCCATATTTCAAGGTCTGAAACATTATAGAAAACATTTGATAGAGAAAATTTTGTGATGCCTAAATTTAGGATGATTCCAAAATCCTATATTACAAAGGCAATATATCTGAAAGTATAAGCTTTCAAGAGATGAAATTTGAACCCAACCTACCTTGATCAATATAATAAATATCCTCCAAGGGTTTCCTTCTAAAACATCGTAGAAAAAAAATTATAGAAATCATTCCAAGGTGTCTCAGATGTAGTAGCGAAACCCCAAGACCTTGAGCTCAGAAACCAAATGTTAAGAACCAAATATCAAGATAGCATATAAAAACATCATAATAAGTACTTAATGCCTTGAAAAAGAGAGAATTTAATACTAGGAGGTAACCTTATTATACACCACATCAATTCCCAAATTCAAGATGATTCAAAATGAAAATGTCTCCTTGGTATATATAGGAGACTAGAAGGTACAATTACAACTAATGTACCAAATGCAACATAAATAAAATAACATTACTAATGTAATATTCCCTGATTAAGGGGTAATGTGCCACTATTTAGGGCTTAACAACAATCTCCTCACTTCTACAACCACCTTTAGATAGTCGTAGAGCAGAAAACTCTGAAGGAAGTATAGCGGTAGTTTTGTCTTGAGTGATCCCTCGTCCCCCAGGCTTCGATGCCTCCTCCACTGCCATGTTTAAACCAGACCCACTAGTAACTATGTCCTCCAGAGAATAATCCTTTTTCCTTGACACATCACCCTTTACTTCTAAAGCACCTTCGACCCTCCCACCAGTAATTCCTCACTGCATAAACCTCCCACTAAATATCACAGAGTGGAGGAACCCAAATTATTTGCATCGAATGTAAGAACGCATGTATCCCACCCACCATCTAGTTCCAATGAAAATAGATCATCAATGATCCCTATGGATTCCGTGTCCTTCAATCGCCCTTCAAGCTCTCCACCTGTACCAAAAGTGGTATGAGAAATTAATTATTGCTTGAGTGTATTTACTCATGGGTTAGACAGTTTTGAAATATGATGGTATTCTCTCAGCTCTTCCCTATACACCTCATATGTTTTGTGGAGCCTCACCTAGGTCCACCAATAGTCATGATCCAAGCCAGATCTAGATTCCAGCTTGACTACCTCCATTGGGATCAATTTCCAATCTAGTCAGTCACAACATTAATGACTTCTATCCTAGAAATACCCCCTACCCTCCTAGCAACAAGCAGGGCCCTGGAGAAGTGTTACTGACACTCCTCCCAATAACACCAAGGTCCTATCTACCCGCCTGTGTTGGCCTTGACAGTGATGGTCTGGTTCACTATCCCATTCCTAAATAGCGTTTAAAGATCAATGGTTATACCATGTTATAAATTATGATTTGAGTTATAGTTATATTATTTTCTTTTGTGTGAAATTCTTAGGAATCTCATAAATTAAGGTATACGTTAGTGAAAGGTGAGAAAAGGAAAAAATTAGTTGGTAGTCATTAATCAAAAAATTTATGCTCATCCAGAGTGGTTATACATGATAGACCAAGTACAAATAAGGATAGAAAACTATTATAAACAACAATTGATTAATATGATAGTAGTGTAAAAGGAGACACTAGCTAGATGACATCATGAATATTTGATAACCTAATACACTATATATATAAATACAATTTGGGAATTTGGGGTTTAGGGGGTTTAGGTTTAAGTTGTCTTGGATGATAATTGCAAAGGCTTGCTACAAACTATGCATTACAAGTTATCCAACCTTCTAGTATGAATCAAGCATAATAATATAACCATCACCAATGTTAAAAATTAACTTATCATATATGACATATTTTTACAAACTATGCATTAAAAGTTAGCCAACCTTCTAATTTGAATCAAGGATAATAATATAGATAAAATTAGAGAGAGAAGAAATAGCACAGGATTGTACACACAAATAATAATTTATATTACCTCTATTATGCACAATATTACACATATATATAGTTGGAATCAGATCCAAATATTTCCAAACATAGAGATAGTTGTTGAGAGAACCTCTCAACAACCTCCAACAGATCTCCAACAGATTCAAACCAAATCTAAACCAATATTGTAAGCATTATTCCAACACCCTCCCATAATCATTACATTACAAATGTTATATCATAACTACAATACTCAAATTTCAACATAGAAATTTCTCTTGATATGCTCTTCATCAACACTCCTATCCACTCTAAAATCTCTTGGTATATGCTCTTTCTTCTCCAGAACTTTGAGCTTCCGTTTCATCTCATTTAAGATAACCCCGCTTCTGACTGTCATTGACAAATTTGTAAAATTGACACTTTTCGACCTCCTGAAGGACAATCTCGATACTGAATTATCCTATGGATACACTACTATATGTGGAATTCCCCCGAAGAGAAAAGTTTGACAGTTATATAGGACAATGGTCTGATTACTGGATATTTTTAGCAGTCAATAATACAACCGACCTTCTTTAAACATATCTACAACAATATACACAAGGATAACATGTAACTGACGATCTTGAAGCAACTAAGTACAACAAGTCCCACCAACATCTGATAGAATGTAGACATAATCAAATCAACGATTTGTTCTCTTACATTTGAATAACATTGAGAACCACTAATTTAAATTATGATACTGTGTTCTTATAATTGGTTCTCCATTAAATAATTTTTAAACACATACTTTAAAACACATCACACCACACCATAAATCTATATATATTATCAAGAGTGAAACACAAAAGAATAGTGCCAACATCTAAGACACTAATAAAGGTAATTCCCATAAGAACCATCACTTATACGAATTTGCAGTCAAAAAATGATCTCTTCCCATATACTTAGCAATGAATCTGCTTTTATTTCTCAATTTGCATTCATATGAGATGAATAATCAGAAATCGCCCGGTCATAATTGACTCTATTGACATATTCTCACAATAGTTGTTGAGTATCTTTCATGGATGATGGTAACAATGTCTCCAGTTCTTAGGGATATTGCCATCTAATGATTCTCACATCCTCTCTCTAAATGCATCCCAGAAACTAGATCGATTATTTTAAGTTTATGGAGCCCTGTGTTTGAACGTTGTGTTCACTCATAAGACTTTGAAACAATTGGCTACAAATTTAAAGTTTGAATCCATTTTTTTTCATAATGGTTGACATCTCACGACTTGCCTTTTAAAAGCTCCAACAATCTTTGGTAGTGATATCCTTTGTAGAGTATTTCAATCCAACAACAGTTTGTTCATGCAGTTACATGCACTCAAAAACACATTCCCACACATATGTATAGAGAATCAACTCTAATGGCTATGACATCTTCATGGGCACTCCCGTGAGGGATTAAGCCCAACCATGATTTGATACCAAGATACAATTTGAGAGAGAAGCCATAGCAAAGGATTATACACATAAATAATAATTTCTCATACCTCTATTACACACAATATTACAAGTATATATAGCTGGAATCAAACCCAACTATCTCCAAACATAGAGATAGTTGTTGAGAGAATCTCTCAACAACCTCCAACAAATTCAAACCAAATCCAAACCAATATTGTAAGCATTATTCCAACAAATATAATCATCACTAACATTAAAAATAAATTCTTCATATATATGACATATTTTTACAATCAATCAAGAATCTATTTTTACAATTAGCCAAGATTATAATTTGAATCCAGCATAATAATATAATCATCATTAATATTAAAAAAATAATCTCTTTCTAAAATACACACTCCATCTTCTCAGTGTTACTTACCATGCATTACAAAGGGTTCTACCCAAGATTGTAGGATTCAAATTTAAATAGAGTAGAATAAACTAAATCTATTGAACGAGATAAAAGAATTAACAAAAACTTTTTGTTTGTAGGAGAGATGTTTTGTCGCTTTCTTTCTCTAGAGAAGAAGATAAGAAGATCATATGAGATGAATTAAATTTACATGTTATTCCTTGAGATGTAGATTTATCAAAGTATATTTCAATAAAGGAATCATTTCTTTCATATAAAAGAAATGATAAATGATGAAGTGGAACTTTTCTTACTATGGAGAGAAGGTCACACCAATTCAATTGATAAATTGAGCACCAAAAAGGAAAACTCTGCAATGATGGTAGAACATTATTCCACTAGACACATTGATGAATAAAGGTAGAATGATGATCAATACAGGGAAAATTAATTTTCTAGAGGATTGTATTATTAAAAATCAAGGGACAAGAAAATCTAGAATGCATTGGGGAGGTTTTTAATATAGAACGAGGTGATATTGTTAGAATTTCAAATGCAGAAAAGACAATTCACATATGATAATTAACAATCAAACATATAAGAAACAAAGAGATTTCACATGGTTCACCCAAAATTTGGGGTAAGTCCACCAAGCATAGGTATCGATTGTCTTATTATTCATATCATGGAGATTACAACAAGTCCACTCATATATTTCTCACTCTGTCTCAGCCTCTATGGGCATACACAAATTTATAGTAATTTACAGAAGAGAGTAATTCATTTAATGTAATCCTATCCATATCCTAACTTGGTATTATTGGTTACAACCAATGCTAGATTAGAGGATATAAAATCCTAATCTTGGAGAAATTTGTTGTCACCAGATTCCAACAATCTCCACCTTGACAACAATTAACCTGATACCTTTCTCCTTTCTTTTTTAATCACCTTTTCTGCAAGCCAAGAGAATCCAAGCACCATCATAGCTTCTTTAAAAGTAATGGTTTTGTGAACATGTCTGCATAGTTCTCTTTTGTATGAACTTTTTCAAGAGAGACTCCATGTTCATCGATGACCTGTCTTACAAAATGGAACTTGATAGATATATATTTTGTTTTACTATTGTAGGCTAGATTCTTAGCCAAGTGAATAGAACTTTGACTATCACAAAGTAACTTTACTTTGCCTTGCATCCTTCCAAATTCACCAGACAAACCTTTCAACCAAACTACCTCTTTGCAAGCATGTGAAGCAACTACGTATTTTGTTTCTGTAGTGGGTAAAGAAATAATGTTCTGCAGCTTTGACATCCAACTAATAGCTCCACCTGCAAGAGTAAATACACACCCTGAAGTCAACCTTATCATGTCCGAATCACCTACAAAATCAGAATCAAAAAATCCACAGACTAATTCAAAACCACTAATATAAGTGATACAGTAATCACTTGTGCCCCTCAAATACGGAAGCACCCATTTCATTGTTGCCTAGTGCTCTTTAGCTAGATTTTCCATATACTTGCTAACAACCCCAACTGCATGTGAAATGTCTGGCCTTGTAGTAACCATCACATACATTAGACTTCCTACTGCATTAGCATATGGTATTCGAGACATATATTCCTTTTCTTCTTTTGTACTAGGAACTAAACTTGAAGAAATATTAAAATGGGAAGCCAAAGGGACTGAAATTGGTTTCATATCGTTTATACAAAACCCCAAAAGTATCTTCTCAATATACTTATGTTGTGACAACCAAATCTTACCATTCCTCCTATCTCTGAATATTTCCATACCCAAAATCTTCCTTGTTGCTCCTAGATCTTTCATATCGAATGTCCTAGCCATCTGAGCCTTTAATCTGTTGATATCAGTTATTATTTTTCTTTCTAAAAGCATATAGTCAACATACAATACTAAGATAATGAATATTACATTATTCAATTTCTTAAAGTAGACAAAATGATCATACTCACTCCTTGTATAATTCTGGCTCACCATGAAAGAGTCAAATTTCTTGTCCCATTGTCTGGGCAACTGCCTCAGAGCATACAATGATTTCTTGAGCCTGCAAAGAAATTCTTGTTGTGAATCTTAATGAACCCTTTAGGTTGTTCCATGTAAATTTTCTCATCCAAATATCCATGTAAGAAGGAATTTTTAACATCCAGCTTCTCCAATTCCAAATCAAGTAATGAAACTAATGCTAACACAATTCAAATTGAAATAGACTTAGCAACTGGTGAAAAAATCTCATGAAAGTAAATACCTTCTTTCTAAGAATATCCTTTCGCAACCAATATTGCCTTGTACCTTTCCACCTTATCATCAACACCCTTATTAATATTGTAGACCCACTTGCAACCTACAATTTTTCTGTTTCTTGGATGTTCTACCAGGTCCCATGTGGAATTCCTTATTAATGCCTTCATTTCATCCTTCATTGTTTCTTTCGATTTATCACTGTTAGAACCCTTCACAGCTTCCCGGTAGCATGGAGGTTCATCATAATTATTACTTAAATAAACTAATGAAAAAAAATCATCATACCTTCTCGGAGGATTTACGACCCGCGTAGATCTACTTAGGGAAGTTTTTGGTTGATCCACATTATGTTGATTTTTATCATTAACAATTTCTTCCTCTGTAGGAAAATTGATTCGGATTATTTTCGACACGAAATGAGAGTGGAGATATAATAAAGAAATGCACATAGATATCACGTATATCCAGTAATATAACAAAAATATATCAAAGATGCAACCATAAACATAGAGATACAGTGATACACAATTTCTATTAATGAAAGAAATGTACAGAGACTATAAAAATACAGAGTGAAAGACTCGCTAGAATGGTGGCAGCTTATCTCTGAGAAGAGATGTGACGGCTACTCGCATTTGCAAGAAGATGATTACAATGAGGCTCTAGAGGCATTTTTACAATAAACAGGAATGCCAAAAGTCCTAGACATCCAAAAACCTAACCCTAGGAGAGGAAGCGCCAAAAGTCCTGTGGGCTCCATTTGGGTAAGTTAGTACATCAACTTCTTGGTGTCGTAACTTTTGCACACGATCTTTGTTTTAGGTGTATGATAGCTCGTTGTAAAGGTATCATTGAGGAGATTCATTTTGGGGGATTAGTCATGCCTTTGGATATCATTGAGAACCTCTATCTCAAAAAACCTTCATTTAAGCCCTCAAAATGGCCCCAGAAGCTAAAACCTGCTAAAAATAGTAAATTGCCAAAATTGCCAGAAAATTGTTATGAGCCAATCAGAAAAGGTGGGTGGCCATCGATATCCACCTAGATCAAGCCTCCCTCCTTAGGAAGAAATGGTATCCATTGCGTTGATTTCTCAGGGGAGAGGGAAAAGTGTTTGCTGGATCTGCATCTGGGTGAGCTGCTTGTATTGCTGAAGACGTCGCGTTGCTTAGTTTGTGGAAGTCTGTCATGAACCTGTTGAAGTTGAGGTTGTTCAAAAAGTCGAGCTACATGAGAGGAAGGTGTGCAGAAGGAATCTTTGTGCTTTGTTGCAACCTTGTTAACCTACTTTTGTTGGATAGAAGGTGCAGGGGGCAAGACTATAGTGGTTGCAATGTCCTTATGTTCCCCTTTTGAACAGATTGTGAAGAAGCTAAATTTTGCAGTATGAGATACTACCTTGCGACACTTTTTAGGTGAAACAATAGTTGGAACTACCTCTGGTATTCTGTAGAGATGGCTCCCCAAAGTAAAAATGACACTATGGGGTCGAGACTCATAAATAGTATGGCGCTTCCACATATATGGCTGGCCCAAGAGAACATCATAGACATCCAGTGGGGAAACATCACATAATACCTCATCCTTGAAGGGTTGGATGTTGTATGACAATCGACATTGTTGGATAACATGAAGATCTCGTCCTTTGCGAAGCCATCCAATGTTGTATGGCTGCGGGTGTGGTGTTGTTGATAAACCTAACTGTTTGATGACCTCTGCTGAGATGAGGTTCTTATGGATTCCGCTATCAACAATAAAATGAAGGGGGGTCCCCTTCACCCACATATATGAATGAAAAAGGGGCTCCCACTCTTCAAAATCTATTGGTTCTTGTGGTTGAATTACTACGGTCATGACAATAGCAGTGGGGTCTGTGTCGATGATCTGTCCTTTACCTGTATTTTCAGAATCAGATTCTGAATCAAGGTTCGGCTCCTTGTCTTTGATCTCGGCCACCAATGACTATTTTGAGAGACATTCATCGGTGTTGTGCCAGGGGAGTTTGTGGAAATAACAACATTTTTCAGTGTCCTTTGTCTTCCCGTGACCCTTATTTTCTTGTGTCTTAGACTGGTTTTCAGGAGACTGTTTGTTAGGGCCGTCTTTGTCATACTTTGGTTGTTGCAGATTTGCAGACCCGAATTCCTGTTTGTTCTGGTGCTTAAATTTCTGCTCAATTTTAACAGCATATCGATAAGGAGCACCGAGTGATGAGATGTCTAGAAAATCCATTTCATTATGGATGTATCTATGTAGATCCCCATGGTATTTCAGAACCAAATGTCGCTCGGAGTCTTTGATACCCAACTTGGTGCGCAAGGTATGCAAAGAATTGGTGAACTTCGGAACTGCTTGGCCCCTCTCTTGCCGCAGTGTGGTCCATCTCATGTACTAGTCTTCATAGTTGCCAGCAGGGTAATACTGTTCCTTTACCGTATCCATAAAAAAATCCCAAGTGGGATCGGCCCCATATATTCCACACTCCTCTATGGAACTTTGCTCCCAGTAAGTTTCCCACCAATGTTTTACATGAGGTAAAACTTTAAAGAGTGCGAAGGTGATCTTTTCTTTGTCGAAAAAATTGTGAACAGAGAAATAACCTTCTAGTAGAGTTAACCATTTTTCTAGGGCTTCTGCATCTATCTGTCCTTCAAATACAGGAATATTAAAATTAACTTGTACCTTGAAAGGTGAGGTGCCTCCAAAGTGAATGCTTGATGAATATGCGTCTGATGCTATCGGAAGGCGTTTAAGGATGTGGGAAAAATTCTCCATCATTTCATCCCTCTTTCGCACGAGAGCTTTCTTAAGCAACAGATTGATAGGATCATTTGCTCCGTCGATTTTCTTTTCTTCCTCCATTGAGGGTTTCTTGTGTGTGAGAGAGAGATTGTCTTCAAGAGAGACAAGCTCGAGACCCAACTTGCTATACTCGGACCTCGTCGGGGACATGCACTAAAAAAAAAAATCAAGAGCAGTCTGCTCTGATACCACTGATCCGGATTATTTTTGACACGAAATGAGAGAAGAGATATAATAAAGAATTGCACTGAGATATCGCGTATATCTAGTAATATAACAAAAATATATCAGAGATGAAACCATAAACATAAAGATACAGAAATACACGATTTCTATTAATGAAAGAAATGTACAGAGACTATAAAAATAGAATGAAAGACTCGCTAGAATGGTGGCAGCTTATCTTTGAGAAGAGATGTGACTGCTACTCGCATTCACAAGAAGATGATTACAATGAGGCTCTAGAGGCCTTTTTACAATAAACAGGAATGCCAAAATTCCCAGACATCCAAAAACCTAACCCTAGGAGATGAAGCACCAAAAGTCATGTGGGCCCCGTTTGGGTAAGTTAGTACATCAACTTCCTGGGGTCGTAACTTTTGCATACAATCTCTGTTTTAGGCATATGATAGCTTATTGGAAAGGTATCATTGAGGATATTCATTTTGGGGGATCAATCATGCCTTTTTCTATCATTGAGAACCTCGATCTCAAAAAAAATTCATTTAGGACCTCAAAATGGCCCCAGAACTTAAAACTTGCTAAAAATAGTAAATTGCAAAAATTGCCAGAAAACTATTTTGATCCAGTCGAAAAAGGTGGGTGGCCAACGATATCCACCTGGATAAAAAATCTTCATGAACATCTTCATAAACTTGTTCATGTTCACTTTCATCTATATTTAAACTGGTATCAAATTGAATCTGTTAATACTTAGGTACTTATTCTTATTTCATTTGAACATCTACATCTGATTTGATAATAGATGATTCATCAAATATTACATCTATGTTAATGGTGATCTTGTGGGAAGTAGGATCCCACAACCTTTACCCCTTAATACCATCACCATATCCAACAAATATAAGAATTTTTTAATTTGGATCTAGTTTAGAACGTTGATGTTTCGGAATTAGAGCATAGGCTTCACAACCAAAAACTTTAAGAGTAGAATAATTTCAAGGATGACTTGTCCATACCTCTTCTGGAATTTTTCACTCTATTGTTTTTTATGGTGATCGATTCACCAGATAACAAGTTTTAGTTACTTCTTCTACCCACAGTTCCTCTTGCAAGTTGGAATTACATAGCATACTCCTTTCTCTTTCTAGAAGAGTCATGTTCATACATTCAACAACTCCATTTTGGTGAGGAGTATAGGAAGTAGTTTTATGTCTATCAGTCACAAACTCCTTGCAATAGTTCTCAAATTCCATTGACGTAAATTCACCACCATTATCATTTCTTAAACATTTAATCGACCTATCAATTCTCTTTTCAACTAAAGTTATAAACTACTTGAAAACTATAAATACATCAACCTTTCTCTTCAACATATAGATCCACACCTTCCTAGAGAAATCATCTATAAAAGTAAAAAGATATGATGATCCTCCATACAAAATAGTAGGGGATGGTCCCCAAACATTGGAATGGATATAATTAAGGATTCCTTTACTGGTGTGTCTTCCAGTTTTAAATTTCTGTGGATTTTGTTTTCCATAAATATAGTGCTTTCAAAAATCTAACTTTAAAGACTTTAGACTAGGAAGCAACCTGCGATTAGATAATACCTTCAATCCTCTTTCAATCATATGGCCCAATCGTTCATGCCATAGTCAAACATAATCACTTTCATTCTTGGATACCCTTGTCACATGATTTGACTCAGTTCTTTCTTCTAACAAAAACATGTTTCCAACTTCTTCGCTTTCATAACCAATAGGATTCCTTTGTAAACTTTCATAAATCCTCCTTGAAAAATACTCTTATATCCTCTAGTGTCTAAGACTCCTAAGAAAATTAGGTTCTTCCTAATATCAGATACATGTCTCCCATTAGTTAGTATTTTAATAGTTCCATCAAACATCTTAATTCTAATGCTACCAATTCCCACAACTTTACACAAGATATCATTTCCCATGTAAACTATTCCATCATCTATAGACTGGTAAGTAATAAACCAATGTCTATGAAGAAACATGTGATTGGAAGCACCAGAATCTAATAACCACTGTTGATCATGACGTGAACCAATGCTAATTGATAAAACTTCATCATTCATACCTGAACCTATTGTTGAACTTTTTTTGGTTGCATTTGCTTCCTTTGTCTCTTTTGGAGTGTCTTCTTTGGAGGCTTGTTGTCTCTTCCAACAATTTTTATTCGCATGTCCTGATTTTCCACAAAAATAGCACTTAATATTTTTCTTCCTTACCTTCAATTTTGACCAAGAGAAATCCCTCTAACCCTGTCCTCTTTCTTTGGGTCTACCTCTGACCATCATCGCCTCAGATGTTGAGGTTTCTGAATTGGATTTCTTCCTTGTTTCCTCAGACAGTAGTGCTCGAACAACAACATCAAACTCAATACTTTCTGTTGTGTTGAAACTAATAGAGGTAACAAAGTGATCCCATGATGCGGACAAATAACACAATAATGTAATTTCCTTATCTTCAGATTCAAATTTCACTCCCATGCTAGTCAACTGGACTAAAAGAGTATTAAAAATATTTAAATGATCAGCTATTTTAGTACCTTCCTTCATGCACAAAATGTACAATTTCCTTTTTAGGAGGATCTTGTTCATCAAGGATTTCTCATATACAATCTTTCCATCTTCATCCACAAACTGATTGTTCTCTTCTTCGAGACAATATTGAATAGAACATCATCGACCAAACATAAACGTATGGAAGTCAGTGCTCTCGCATCGATCTCATCCTAGTATTCATTCGTTATGGTTGCATCTTTCTTTGATTTTCCCAAAAATGCCTTCACCACACCTTGTTGCACAAGAAGATCATGCATCTTAACCTTCCAGATCTCGAAATTGTTCTTGCCATTGAACTTATCGATTTTGAATTTAGCACTTTGAGTTTTTGCCATTAGCAGAGGAAAAAATTCCAAAAACCCACTGCTTATAATAACCAATCCCTTTAAAAAATATGTGGAGGAATAATAGTATAAACTCTAAAACGTTTAATAAAACAATATTTTAATTCCAAATATTTAAAAAAAAAAAAAATCAGTCCATAAAAAACATACCTTTACTTTTTTCAATTCATAAAAAATATGTGAATGTTTCTGAAGGGACATCGACGCTCCTTAGACTATTGAAAGGGAGTGCTATACCTCCTTCACTATGTATGGGGGAGCATCGATGACTTTCTACTCAATTCGCACGTCGGCACGGCTCTAACACTACCTAGGGAGTGTCAATGACTTTCTACTCAATTCGTGATCTTGCACCATGGATTTGGTCCTCACGGATCTCTGACGCTTCTCTGATACCAATTGTTAGAATTGAAAATGCGGAAAACACAATTCACATATGATAATTAACAATCACATAGATAAGAAACACATGTATTTCACGTGGTTCACCCAAACGTTGGGCTACGTCCACAAATAATAGGTATCGATTGTCTTATTATTCAAATCATGGATATTACAATAGCTTCACTGATACATCTCTCACTTTTTCTCAGCCTCGACGGGCATACACAAATTTACAGTAATTTACACAAGAAACTAATTCATTTAATGCAATCCTATCCATATTCTAACTTGGTCTTATTGGTTACAACAAATGTTGGATTATAGGATCTAAAATCCTAATACAGGAGGAATTCGTTGTCACCAGATTCCAACAGATATGAGGATTTTATATATTATGAGACAACGGTCCTCTAGAAAAGGCTACTTATTGGTAAGAAAAATATTACTTCATTAGATTATTTCTCATTTTGTTTAAACATGAGATGGTTTAATATGATTTAGGGGCTATCAGGTCAGCTTTCAGGATGCATAAAGTGTATTTTCTCATAATAGAGATGTGTAGAAAACAATGTTCATCAAAGAAGATGTAGGAATTAACCTTTTCTATGAAAATCAAATTGTGAATAATCTATCGAAGATTGATTGGTCAAGGACATGTGAAAATGTTGGTAATATTCATAGAACTTCTAAAATAGGATCACTTCATACAACTTTTCCTTGGAGTAGCCAAAACCTTAACCAATTAAGTATTAAGGTAATGATCACTTGAGTAATATGGTGATCCTTTAGAACTAGATTTTTCATATTTTTCCCTATCAATCATTAGACTCATATAATTAAGCATTGAGGGGAAATTTTAATATTTTTTCCACTTTCATTAACTATATATGATGTGTTTGTTAGATGATTGGGATTGAATCATTTCTCCTTCATTTTATGAATTAATATTTCAACCTCTTCTAGTTTTTCTTCTTTGAAACATCATCTATCAATCCACCATAATTTAAAACATTTAGAGGAAAAATATATTGTGCTATTTTTTTCAAGAATTTAAATGCAAGGTGAACGACATCTGCTCTAAAAAGTTCATAAAAAAACATTGGATAAATGAATAAAGAGGAATCTATACCCTTTCACACTATCTTACCAAAGTTCCTCTAGCAGCTTAGTTACATAACTCATTTATTGGTGAATTATATGTATATAGATTCGGTGAGTCATTTTCAACAATATTATTCATCAATGCAAAGACAATTCCATTTTTTCCACATGTGCAATAACTATAAATCTTCAACTAAAGAAGTGAAAATGACTTCAATGGAACCAATTCCCTTCTAAATATCATTGAATAACTTTAAAGCATGTTGTAGATTTCCTTTTTTATAAATTCAATTAATGAATTCAATATAATTTCATTAATTTGGTTTATATACTTTATTCTTGATCAAGTAAAAGAGAATAAAAGAAATATCTATCTAACCATGTTTGGAAAGTCCATCGATAGAGTGATCAAATTTCTTACATGTATTATTGTGCTGAAGAGATATTCCAATGAAGACTCCTAAGAAATGTAATACAATTCAATTGACATTAAATGTGAACCATTCTCTTACTCTATTGGTTAGGCCATTTCTTAGGCCCGGTAAGCATTTCTTTGATAATTAGAAATTAAAATCTCTTATGTTTCATTATAGGAGAGATATTCAAAGGTGAGTCCAGCAAAAGCAAGCCTCCTTGTTCCATATTACAAAGTTGATGCGTTGTTGTATGCATTACTTCAGGGAAAAAAAATATGTTATAGTACCCTGTTTACTATAAACTTCTCTTTGACCTTCAATATAGTAATTATGGAAACCACTTATGCCTCTTGTTCAATATGTTTAGTTTCGGAAACAACAAAAAAAAATGTCGCAAGAGAAGTTGAGAAAAACGAAAATAGTAAGAGAAAGAGACCCAAACAATTTTATATTATTAATATGACAGACATGACAAGGTGAAGTAGATAACACAGAAACAATTGAATAAACAACTAGGCTTTCGGGTCACTTAATTATAGATAGATATTATATATTAACTTGAGTAAACCACTAGGATTTCGGGTCACTTGATTCTATATAAATAGATTACTAACATACATGCTTCACTTTCATTATTGGGCCTATTGATGTTTCCCTTATCGGGACAATTAAAACTAGCAGAGGAAGTATCGCTAACAGAATAATACTAGTTTCTTTCACAATAAAATAATTAGAGGTTTTCTTAATATGTGTAATCATGTATCAATGGATAGCTCATGCATGAGGGAATACCCTATGAGTACATTCGTTGCAATTACAACCCAATTTCGGGGGCCTTAGGGTCATATAAATATCTCTGATTAATTTTGGGGGCCTTAATAGGGTCATATAAATATCTCTCATTAAAATCCTATGTATAATTAAAATCCACAAACATGTATGACTAAAATCTTCCTCTTCAATCACCAAATAGTCCAATGTGAAAATAAAGCGTTGGGTCACTATATACCACATGTCCACTTGTGTTGGCTTTTCTTGTGAGTGATTCTTCTTTAAAGGCCATAAAAGATAAGAATCCGTACCAAACTGTGGTGTTTTCACTCTAAACCTCTATAAAGTCATTGATTTTGTCGTGATACTCTATATATATTTTGAATAAAAAAGCAAGTTGCTTCAAGATTATTTTCCATTTGTTTTCATTATCCATGGGATACCTCGTTACAATAACATATGTTTATACTAATATTTTTTCCATGTTAACATTGTTTCTCTTAAATTTGTTTTAAAAAAATGACAAATAAAAAATATGTAAACATAAAAGGCTTAAAGTAATTTGTAGTATTAACATCTAATTAATTATTAACAATAAGTCAATGGGATTTCTCAATACACAAATGTTAATACAACTTAGGAGTATGAAGGTGACTCCTCTAATTACTAAAAGTAAGTCAATGGGATTTCTCAATACAAAAGTGTTATTACTATCACAACCACATTAAAGGAGTGGTTGATATATAGGGTTATTAAATCTATTTTCAGAAAACTTTATTTAAATACAAGTTATCCACAAAATTCAATAATTGTAGAGGCATATAAATGAATTTCACTCGGCAACTCTTAAAGTTATTAAAATCAGAATTGTGAGCCAGAACCATTAGGATTGACTATTTGTAATCGTGTCCTCTCCCACATAAAATATCATCCAAAAACCTTGAATTGAAGATTAAAAACTCCATCAAATAGAAAATGAATGGATAAAAAAATAAGAAAATAAATAAAATAATAAAAATCAAAATCAAAATACCTAATTATTAGATGAAAATGAACATATGCAAGCTAAACAAAAGTTGTATTCTTTGATTAGAAAAATTTAAAGCTACATCTAACTATCTCAATGCCTACCATATTTTATCATTTTTGACACATTTTCAAAACTAATAGGTTCCATGTATCCTTCACAACATAATGTATCATCCACAATATCCAAGATAGTGTATCATCCACAATAGAGAAAAAAACGTGGGCCCTAGATCCAAGAACATGAAATGATGAATTGTGCATTAAAAAAATAGAATGGTAAGCCATGAGAATATCCATTCAAGCTCGCTGTGTTACATATGGTAACAGGCTTCGTCATACATTAACAAAACATATGACAATTTTGTAAGAATCCTTGAGAACTACTGCAACTTAACCAAAAATGCAAAATTGAAAACCATTGCAACTGAACCAAAAATGAAAAATGTTCGAGCATGACTTTGATAGAGCCCTTAAGTGGATGCGATGGATACATTGATGGCGGTCAACATAAAGGGAGAGATGGACACTGCTAACCATAGAAAAAAGGATATGTATAAAGCAACTATCTATTGAATCGAAATATTCCTTACAGTCAACCCAAGGTGAAAGAATGCACAAATAAAACTATGAAGCTGCACCTGTACAAATTAGCTGCTATGATCTTGAAATCATTGTGCATGGGACAATAATATTATTTATTAACAGAATGTTGCCACAAAAGGACTTGTCACCACATCACCCCTTCGTTCGAGCCAACTTAAGTACTAAAACCTCACGTATATTCCACCAATCAGACTCTCACATTGTCTCGGTCCATCCAGTGCTTTCAAGCTGAGGGGAAAGCCTAACTTTTCATTCCTCTTTGAACAACACATAATTAGGTTCCACCTGCACTGAAACTCCTCGAGGAGCCTTTACTATTACCCTGTACAAATATGGTATCTTTTTGTTATCTGTTACATTGCTTAGAATTCTCTTTAATGTGCTCACCTTCTTTGCTTCAACTCTTTTCTGCTTAATGAAAATATTTCCAATTTGTTTTTAAAGTATTGCATAGTATCTTAAGTCAATTTTAAAAACTGCTCATTAAATAGACAAAATAGGAGGAGAACCCATAAATATGAACAACTTTTATCACCTTAAACATTAAAGTATAAAACCTATATCAAAAGAAATGAACTCAGGAGAAACTCTAAATATGAAATGGTATAAAATCCATATTGAAATTTGGGTTTGTTGTCAAACAAGAGAAATACTGGTGGACTACAGGTGAGCACGTGCAATGTTGTGCTAACTGTGTGTGTGGTATAGTTGTGCAATCACACAATGCAATGGACCAAGGCACTTCCAAAAACATGTCCGAGCTCGTTCATTTCCAATGTTTGGCTCTGTCAAATCAATAAATTAGTACAACCTTGGTGTTTCTACATGACATACATTAGGGTTAGTATAAATAATTCTCATGATACTTGAAACGCCCTCCCAATACCTAAAAGGCCCTCCCAGAAGGCTAGAACGGTCTGATAGTCTCTACGGGGCGGAGGACGAACTTTCTTCATCCATGCTGGAAGCACTCAAAGATTGCACAATTCATCATGTCTAAAACTCTGTTGATCAATTCTTCAAATGTCGGGACATTAAACTTTGAGATTAATATTAACTGAATAAAAAAAGTAAGAATAAGATGACCGGCTAACTACAATGAGAAAATACATATTGGGGTTTTCCATCCATGTAACTCTTTGCGGCTTTGCCCATCCATGAAAATAACGCTGCATTGAAGGCAAACGATGTATTGGGCGCATTCAATATCAAAATTATCATAAACCCATCCAAAGCACGAGATAAAATGGGTGTTGAATATCTTGGTTTTGATATCCACCCTAGACTGTGAAGTTCATCAGATGAGAGTGATTTTAATATATATGAACCTCAAAATTCAAGAAGATATGCAAGTTAAGGCAGATTCATGTGCTAATACAAAGAAGAATTCATATACTCTGTAATTTAAATCGGTCTATGTTAATCCACGGCTATAACCGAAGAAACCATTAGTCTGAAACGCCAATCTAAATGTGGCATCAACGTTATCACTTCGGCCATGCGGCTTGACATCCATAAAAACCTGGCCAAAATGAAGCGTCCACCCATTATGACACCTCCAATTAGTTTTGTTGGTTTTTTTATTAATGTTTGTAATTCAATTTAATTGGTTTTTTATTAACGTGGGTAATTGGTTAAGTAGTAAATAATTACGAGAGGTGTAGTAAGTAATTAATATTAGAAAAATGAGAGAGCACCCAGAGCTTGCACACAACACACAAACAGATATTTCATTAATTAAACATTGAGTTGCATATATAGGAATCTAGATCCGTATAATGTGGATCTAAATAGCTAACTAAGGAATACTAACAAACCCAATCCCAAACTAAGTAAGCATAATTATAACACCCTCCCTTAATGCTTACTTTACAAATTACAATAATACTTAATCACAATTACAACAAAATTACAATATTTGATCTTTGGTCTCTTTGTCTGATCTGGTCTTCCTCAACAATTTAAACTCACTCTGAAATCACCTTGTTTTTGCTCTTTCTTCTCCACACATTCGAGCTTTCCACTGACACATTTAAAGTCAAAACGCTTCTGACCATCTTTGACACTCTTTGTAAAATTGACGCTTCTCAACCTCCCGAAGGACAGTCTCAATACTGAACCATTTTATGGATACAACTTCCATCTGTGAAATTCCCCCGAAGAACAAATTTCGACAGTTATATAGGACAACGATCTAGGTACAAAATGTTTTCAACAGTCAATTTCACAACTGACCTCTTAACACAAAATAACCTATAATAATGCTCCTGGAGCACTATGGATCACATCAGCTTATAACAAACTTAGACATAATTAAATTAATGATCTGTTCTCATGCCGTGGAAAACCACCAATTTAAAATTATCCTAATATGTTCTATAATTTTGGTTCTTTAAAATTTACACAACACTCCAAACAAAAATAACCAACAAAACAACTAATTCGAGTGTAGTTACAATAGATATGGCACAACGGTCTTCAAGATGAACTGTGAAACCTGGATGAAGAGAAAAGTCTGCAACACGCAATTTATGAGCTGCAAGTTTAATAGTTCAGAAAATTTATACAGCAACTCCATACCCTGCTCCAGCAGGTCTGCTCTTCAATAGTGTCCACCTTGAGAGCACTCAACTAGTAGTGACTGCCCACTGTAGTCTTAAGCAACAACTTCTCTGATCTCCACATGGCAGAAATACACGACAGTTTCCTCTCCGTTTATCTCCCAGCAGCATTGCAATTCCAATCAGCGCCGGACGATGGGTGTCTCTTCGGCCAACAGAGATCGACTGAATGACACGCAGATGGGCAGAGGGGAGATCTGCAGAGATTGCAGTGGGTTGGACACAGCGGTCAGCGTACTGGTGGTTAAACAGATCTCCTCTGCGGATGTGCAGCTCCTCCCAGCAGTCGACAAACTGAATAAAACAATACACAAATAAATACCACACACAAAAACCTACTCCTACAGTTCATTAAACCACGGCTCTCACATCATCCTGGGCACTCCCATGAGGGATTAAGCCCAACCAGGCTCTGATACCATATTAGAAAAATGAGAGAGCATGCAGAGCTTGCACACAACACAAAAACAGATATTTCATTAATTAAACATTGAGTTAGATATATAGGAATCTAGATAGATCCGTATAATGTGGATCTAAATAGCTAACTAAGGAATACTAACCAACCCAATCCCAAACTAAGTAAGCATAATCCTAACAATTAAGGAATGAAAAAAACAGCTATCAATTTAATTGGTTTTTTATCAATGTGGGTAATTGGTTAAATAGTAAATAATTACTAGAGGTGTAGCAAGTAATTAAGGAATGAAAAAAACATGCTATCAATTTAACTGGTTTTTTATTCATGTTGGTAATTGGTTAAGTAGTAAATAATTACGAGAGGTGCAGTAAGTAATTAAGGAGTGAAAAAAACTGGTAAGGAGGCGATCCACCAGCGCTCCACCATTCGTGTGACGGCTGGAAAATAAAGTGAAGCATTCCATTCACTCAGCTCCACGCACTCCATCAAACTTATAGCTCGTAAGTAAGGTTAAGTACTCTACTGAGTCACAAATTTCTACTCGTCAATAAGAAAACCTTAAAATTAAACTCAAAACTAAAATATAAAGTAATTCATTATTATGATGTTAATCATGTTAATCATTTTTAATGATAAATGAATATTATGCAAGAAAGTTAATGTTTTAAATAAAAACTTTTCATTTATTGTGATGATTAAAAATATTTTGATCAAATGAAATAGTGGTTATAACAAACTTATCTAATCTTAAAATTAAACTCAAAACTAAAATATAAAGTAATTCATTATTATGATGTTAATCATGTTAATCATTTTTAATGATAAATGAATATTATGCAAGAAAGTTAATGTTTTAAATAAAAACTTTTCATTTATTGTGATGGCTAAAAATATTTTAATCAAATGAAATTATGGCTATAAAAAACTTATCTATGATTAAAAGGCCCTTAATTCTGACCATTTCCAACAATTATACACCTATAGGCATAACAAGTTAATAATGTTAAGGTGACTTATCTGAAAACCAAGAGAAATAGTTTATAAGAAATAAGATGTATTGTACAAATCCAAAGTGATATCATTCTACGGCTAGGAACGAAATAGACTAAAGTCTCGAAGGGAATCTCACTTAAATAAGGAGGGGAATTTCCTCTTTGGAAGCATCCACTATGAAATGAGAAACCTTCTTATAGAGATTGAAAAAAAGTGATTATAAATAATTTATGAAAATTGAAAATTTGGTGATGTTGAATCATGTGTAAGTATTATATTGTACAAATATGTCGAGTGCATGATATTTGATGTGGCTTCATATAGGTATGCTTAGTATATCCATGTATACTATAAAAATAAATTTAACATTAAAAAAGCTTAAGTCACAAGATAAACTAACCATGCTAAAATGACCATACTATTAAAATTAATATATATTTTAATTAATATTATTTATTTACAATTTAAATTAGAAGATAAACCATTTTGAAATGATCATACTATTAAAATTAATACATATATTAATCAATATTACTAATTTATTTGTACATAATTGTAGATTAGTGATATAAGTTTATCCTTAATTCATATTAGTATTTATCTTATAACAAATATTGTGATTAATTTTTACGTCACAAATTATATATGTGGTAGTAGTGAGAGAACTTATGCTAAATTACCTAGCCACAAATCCCTCAATTTTTAAAAAATAGAAAAATATAAGAGAACTCTAATGATAAGATGTTTGTCTTCTACCACTATAAAAAATACATTCAAACATAGAAACTTCAAGGCAATGAATTGTAATAAGGGATTAAAAAATACTCGTTTAATAATATTACAACAATAATAGTGATAATAAAGTTATTGATAAAAGTTAACATAAGGATTCAGATCTAGTGTCCTCAATACTTGTAGATGAAACAAAGGTGTCTCTTTCATTATTTCGTTCAAATATAAGTTAGGGTTAACTTCTTAAAAGGTTTAGGAAGGAAGTGTGTATCTTGGGTCATCTTCCAATGTCACAATCTCATTTCAATAAAGTAATGAGAAATAAAATTCTAATATGCTGAGATTATAACGAACAAATAATTATGAATAAAATTAAGAATGAAATTAATCATACTAAAAGAATGATTGTGTGTAGTATAAATGGCCAATTATAACCATATTAAAAGTGTGCAGTGTGTATTATTCCCATAGATTGATTTTAGAGAATATTCGTAGCACTTACTTGGGAATTGCACATTATAATATTGACAAAGAAAATAATTATATACCAACGTGACAAGAAAAACTCTACTCAAAGTGTCACGAATCTGCAATTTTTTTTAATTTACATGCTTAATTATTATCACAAGACTAGGTGCTTAGACCAGTTCAACCTTTCATTTATGGAGATGAGTGTAAAAATCAATACGACTTCAATAGCCTTAAATCCATAAGGATGAAAAAGAACCATTGGTTGAACAATAAGGTTGTATAAGATGTGATTCACATCAAAACACTCATTTTGTAATGGTTTAATACAAAGAAATTAAATCTTATGATTTCTCTAAATGAATAATTGTGGACGTCATAACAAAAGTTTCTATGTTTTTTTAATTTAATTATATCATTTTCAATAGAAAGGAGGGTAAATGAAATTCATATATGAATAATTGTGGAGGATAAATGAAATTCATAAGGCATATGAAGATAAAAATTCATTTACTCCATATATATATATATAATTGATATATTATTTTATTCTTTATTAATCTTTTGGATTTAAGTACAAGATAATTGATATTAAATGATGATAATATTTCAAAGTTTTTATGTCCTTTTTGGCACACTAATTATGAAATATAAGCCACTAGTTACTTCCTATTATAATGTGTTGTTCATTGTCTAAATAATAATTTATTCAAATAGAAATGTGAAAACTAATTACTTTTTATTATAATGTGGTGTTCATTGTCCAAATAACAATTTATTCCAATATAAATGTTCTTGAAGGATAAATTCTCATAGTAAAATCATTATATACACATTAAACAAAATGGGCATGTATATAAAGAAAATCTCTACAAGGATTCAAATACTATTGCTATGATATACAATCTAGTATTGCATTAGTGGAATCACACTTGAACGTCATAAGAAAAATATTTGTTGGAATAGAAGGAATAAAATTCATCTATGTGAATAAATTTTAATTATGATTAAGTAAATTTGAAAAAATTGAATTCGTTAAATTAAATTTATGTGATGCTTAGATAAATATTTTTATGCAATGATCTAATAAATAAATGATAATTAGATATATATTAATTGAATATATTACTAATAATTTTCTAAGTGAGATAGGTAATTATAATTAGATATATATTAGTTGAATATATTACTAATAATTTCCTAAGTGAGATAGGTAATTATGAGGATACGTCAACGAGGACATTGTTGAAAAGATTTTTCGACTCTGGATTGAGTCAAAAAATCATAATTATCAGGTGAATCTGTTTTGTATAATTGATTTGAATGATGAAAATTCAGACAAAATGGTTTAGTGAATGTAGACACAGGGAACATGCTTGTTGATTCAACCCACACATGGGTAATATGAGTTATATTAAGTACTATCAAGAGAGGTGGAGAAGTGTCCCTTCTTACATGTGCTAACACTCCTGCTATGGTTGGAATAAAAAAGTCGTTTTTACTCAATGATTGCATGTTATGGTGAAGGTAGGGAACAGATTTTGTCACTCATGAGAAACAAATGAATGAATCACAATAAATTGTAAGTGGTGTTCCTTAACATCCATTAGTCTCTTAATAAGGAAAGGAGAGGGGATAATTATGTCTCCATAGTTCCACCAATTTCTCATTAGTCAAGGTTCCATACTTGAAACTAATGTACACATGGCACCCTTTGACGTGTCACTAATTTAAAATTTCCCATTAGTCAAGGCTCGATACTTGAAACTAATATGCACATGGCACCCTTTGATGTGTCACTAATTTAGAAAAGAGAAAAATTACTTAATATTTTAATTAGCATTTTCAATTAATAACTATTTTACTAAATTCAAAGTAAAATAATTAACATTTTTCATTAATAACCATTTTACTAAATTCAAAGTAAAATAGAATAGTAAGAAAATAATTTTAATGTCTTGGGATGAAAAAGAGATTTGTGACACCATATTGTTGGAAAGTTGTCATAATGGCAATAGATCTTTGAGAAATATTATTGAGAGTTTAAAATTCGGACGTGATCTTGAAGTGGAAATCTTCTAAGCTTGAGAGTTTAATATTCAAATACTTGCTCGTTGTATTATCTATATAACCGAGTGCAGCTCATGAGACCTTGGTAAAGAAAAGTGCCCTTACGTATTGGAGGGTGAGGGTGGTTAACCAATGTGTTGAATCAACAATCCATAAGCTTCCGCAAAGTTAACCCAGAGTTCGGCGAGTATTGGCAAAGTTGACGCAAAAGATAAGCCTTCAACAAAAATTCGAGGATGACGGTAATTATGATTAAATTTCTTTTGCAAATTTTATTATGAATTATATAGATATAGGGCATTGTATATGCAATTGTCTTTAAATTTTCATGTATAAGTGAAATTATATATATATATATATATATATATTAAATGATTTGAATTTATTGAAATTTTATTATAAGATTACCATTGTGCTTGGATGTACTTCTTAATAAACATAGATATGCTAGTAGGACTCTGAATAATAAACATAGATTATTTGTGTATGTAGTAGCAAAGTGTAGATAGTTAAAGTTTGTGAGAGCAACTATAATACAAGATTACACAATAAAAATAGATATTTTTATTATTAATATTACAAGTATATAGTTGGAATGAGATCCAACTATCTTCAAACATAGAGATAGTTGTTGAGAGAATCTCTCAACATCCTCTTACAAATATTCAATAGATTCAAACCAAATCCAAACCAATCTATTGCAAGCATTATTCCAACACCCTCCTTTAATGCTTACATTAAAAAAACTTACAATACTAAAATCATGATTACAAAATGCGTCATATGTCTTTGTCTGACTGGTCCTCATACACACATACACCCATCTCTGAACTTCGTAGACACGCTCTTCCTCTCTTATCATCTTCGAGCTACAACTTCATACAACACAGATAAAACTGCTTTCGACCATCTTTGACGTTCTTTGTACAATCGACGCTTCTGGACTTCCCAAAGGACTATCTCAATACTGAATTATACTATGGATACACTACCATCTGTGAGGACAATGATCTAATTACTGGATATTTTCAGTAGTCAATCATACAACTGACCTTCTTTAAACAATACACAAAGTACAACTTGTAACTATTGATCTTGAAGCACCGAAGTACAACAAGAATCACCAGGCATTTGACATAATGTAGACATAATCAAATCTGTGATGTGTTCCCTTGGCACTGAAGAACGTTGAGAACCATTGATTTAAATTATGTTACTTTGTACATTGATTGGTTCTCCTCCATATAAATTTTACAAACCAAAAAATACATTCCCACTAATTAATATAACTAATACAAACTAATTAATATAACTACCTTCCATTTCCTTTTACAAACTCCGGTAAATATTGCGGTAAATAGGAATAGGAGGAAGAGGTCGCAAAATTCAAAATGAAAAATGCCACGCCATGTGGTATATGACTTTTTCATGCATCCTTGACTCCTTCATGCAATGACTCCTTCCCCAGACAACCTCCAACAATCATACGATTTGCACATCTCCCACAACGATCCCACACACGCAATGATATTCTGCAACACTTGATTTCCTTAGTACATATGCAAGTCACACAACTCCATGCTTCCCTTTGCTCACGTAGTGCACCTCATCCAACAACAAATTAATGGATTTCCTCTTGATTCTTTTGTTTGGCAAACTGGTCCATCGATGACTCCTCTCTATTGGTGTGCAACTCCTATCAATCGTGGAGGTGACGAATAATATATCATGCAACGAATATTTATTCATAAGGCCAAAGTCTCTCCTTCAATAATCACACTCAAGAAAACGTTAATCACACTGAAGCAAATGTTCACACAACAAATTATTCAACACAGAAATGCACTCACAACATACACTCTACTAATTAGCTTTCTTCTCTCTCACATTTTCCTGGCTATCCTGTGAGGTATTTAAGCCAGTCCAAGCTCTGATACCAAATTAAAGTTTGTGAGAGCATCCATAACACAAGATTTCAAAACAAAAATTGATATTCTTATTACTAATATTACACGTATATATAGTTGGAATCAAATCCAACTATCTCCAAACATAGAGAAAGTTGTTGAGAGAATCTCTCAACAACCTCCTACAAATCTTCAACAGATTCAAACTAAATCCAAACCAATCTATTGTAAGCATTATTCCAACATAGATCTTATTTAGAAAATGATGATGATATTTTATCGATAGAGTTTCTGAATAATTGACGTGTATAGAAATAATTTTACAGTTTTATAGATGATTAAAGATTTGGATATAGATTTGAATACCATAACTTATTATCGATAAATTTTGGTAATTGCAATGGATTTTATTAAAATAAACTACAGGGTTCACATTATTGTAATAATTTCATTCATATGTCTCGACTAACTATATTACACCCACAAGCTATGATTACTTTGACTTGTGATAGAGTTATAATCCTCGGATTTCTCCCCGAGCTAAAGTATCTTACACTTAAATAGTTTCAATATGGATTTACCGCATCTTACCCTTACTAATCAATTTATGGGGGCCATTACACTTGTTTTATCAGCGTGAGCCCATGTTGCAACATGTTAGCACTCGGTAATTTCTTTAGGCTATATCAAATAAATTCCTGAGGTAACTGTTTCAACCAAATTTGGATTCTATTCTAACCTACACAACCAGACAGGGCTCTCTCATATGTTTAATGACTGGTAATAACTCAAATATTTCATAAATGAATGCACACAGGTCAGATTTTGCAATAGGACAAGTTTATTTTTGTTTTAAAAGGAATGGTAGGAAAACCAAGAGAGAAAGTACCATTGGGAAATGGAGTCAATTTAAGAAAATGATATAAACAAATGACACAGTGAATGAACTCGAGAGGATAAAGGCTAGATGAGTAGCAGTATTCAGTTAAAAATCATTGTGTGTGGTGAGATAAAATACATGAAGCAACTCAGAGCATCGTTGGGGATGAATTTGGATTTGACTTAGAAGAAATACAGTTTTTCTAGTTGGCGCGAATCTAGAGCACTACGCGGTGAATTCAAGATTTGAAATCGCGTTCCAATTTAGAACAAAATTATAGATGTGAATATAAAGAGAACAGGAAACCACATATGTAAATAAATGATACAATACATCATACTACCACCATCAGAATATTTTCATCAAAGCTTCAGGACTTTTGCATTAAGTTTCAATCAGATCAAAAAGCTACAATCTATAGTCATTGCCTACATTGTTTCTCCAACCAACCCCTTTTACATGAAAATTATTATCATATACAGAAAACTAATGTCACCCTTGGATGCTAGGGTCGAACTACTCTCTCCTAGAATCATGGATCCAATTTCTTTGAAAGAGAACAATAACTTCAACGGATTTACTAAAAATTGAAAACCCGACTTTGCTAAATCACAATCATAACCGAAATATTCTTTACAATCATTGATCATGATCAAAATTTGACCATATGGTTGAGATAATTCATCATGTTCATTTCTGGACACTCTGTCACCCCTACATAGTAAGTTTGTTATGCACCAATAACCTACAACAAAAACACATAGGCTTGCATAGAAAACTGGGCCAATAGGCGTTAAATATGACATCATATCTCACTAATAATAAGTTATTTTTTGAAAATGAGGGAAAATTTGTATTTAAGATCATTATAAAGAAACTCTCTCTCGGTTTCTTGAAATTCATCTCCAGCTAGCTAGAATACATGTCACAAAAACATAATTTGGAAAGGAAATCCTGAAAACTGAAAAATAGGGCTCAACAATTCCTTCGAATCTCCCAAAATGAAAAACGTTTTTCAAATCTAAGAGAGGTTTGTATTACTTGGTTTGTTTTAAAAAAGAAACCTCCCAGGGATTTTCAAAATTCCTCTCCAGTTGGTCATAAATTGATATTGAAGTTAACCACTAAACCAATCATTTATGCAGTGCGACCTATAGCCTGTGCGTAGGAAAATCCTCTCCACGACAACATCCTATGAGAGACAACCCACAGCGCAACATAATCCACTGTGCGAAAACATCCTATGCCCAACAACATCCCATGCATGACAACCGACTTTGTGATGAAATCCACCACGCGATGAAATCCACTGCGCGATGACATCCTTTGCACGACAACATCATATGTGCAACAACATCCCATGCATGCCAGCTCACTATACGATGAAAAACATTGCGCGAAAACATCCTATGCGCAACAAAATCCCATGCACGACAACCTACTGTGCGACGAAATCCACTACGCGACAAAATCCTTTGCACGATGAAGTGTTATGTGAAGAGCGTCAAAAATTTTGCAGCTCTTAGTTGAAAATGGAAATGGAAATAATAAATGATAATCTTTGTTTTGAAACTGAGCCATGGAGATGTTAGATTATTCCAGACAGAAAAACAATATGTGTGCTAACAGGCATGACTTTGAAAATTGTTGACAAACCTCTAACCTTAGCTATGAAATTCATGGTGCTAATAGCTAGCTCCAACATGGATTCTATCCTCCCTGTGAGGTAGTAAAGAATAGCCGACCAGGTGCCTATCTATTGGGTTGATCCCAAACTCAACTTTCCAACTGTAACTTGTAACCTGCATCTGCTGAAAACCCAAATCTATATATGCTTCAAACTGAAATCTGAAACTAAGTTGAAAATGAAAACTGCAGATTGCTAAAGGAAATTCTAGTAGTATCGAGCTCATTCACACTCCTACCTACCCTAACTGCTGAAAAAGATGTCAATCAAGTGAAATGAAAATGCCAATGAAACCATGCGAGAACTTTATCCACTTTTTTATTTATTTGCACATGCTTTCTCCAAAGTTTGTTTACTAATAAGTCATTCAAAAAATTATCTATAAATTTAAATCTCAAAAAATTAAAAACATTGGGACTGTTTTCCACCTCTAACAAAACTGCAAATGGATCCTCCAAAACATACATAAAACAACAATCATGTTTCACCCCTTCCACTGCATCCTTGTTTTCAGTTAATTCAACCTATTGACTACCACAAAAGGCTGAAAATATGTTGAGACTGCTAGAAATAACAATATTTTGATTCAGAAGATAGTGTTGGCTAAAATGAAACCCCTAGTGGAAATAATTCCATATATAACACTAATGTTGATTAACCATCATGTATATTTCCAAGGTGGTTATTGATCACAGGATGCAAATTTGAACTGAAATAACCTTCCATGTAATCAACAACAGGGTCATTAAAAGTATGAGAAGGTTGTTGGTCCTCTTCATTGATAACAATTTTATCATATAAAACAATGTCACTGTGAATGCAGTCAGACTTCACTGCTTCCTCTGTTATCTCATGATTTACTTTCAACAATTCAAAGGAAGATAAACATAATGGAAGACAATTTTCATTTGCAAGTCCATTTCTTTCTTCATATTTAACATCATGCCTAGAGGATTTCTGATTTGAAACATTATAAGCATTTTCCTTCAAAACATTGAAAGAAGAAAAACACAATGACAAGGTTCTTTCACCTAATTCAAAACCTTCTTCATTTTCTTCAATGTTGTCATATGCACATTTTTCAATTTATTTGGATTGTTAAAAATACTCATTTTCATATTCATCTTCGACCAATGACTGCAATTTTAAACTGACAAGACCTTCTTCATGACAAGTAACAGGTTCATCAATTACATGATAATATTGTTGCAATGTCGTGTCAATTTGTTCAAGTGAATCAGTGTGATTTGGAATCAACACACATTCCTTTCCTTCAATGACGATCTTAGAATTTTATTTCAACAATTTAAATGAAGAAAGGCATAAAGGTAAATAATTTCCTTCGACTGATTCAATACTTTCTTATTTGTAACTGTGATATGTAGGTTGATTGCTCTCATTACACTGCCGAAAATGAACATTTTTTGATAGATAACATCCAGCTGGTTGTTCTAGGAATTTAACACCACAATAATCATCATATTAATCATATATAGGAAAACCAACAACATCTGCAATGTTATCTAACAAGAAAAATCTTGGGACATCAACCTGCTCTTCAACAAGCTGATTTGCAAATTCATTTTCTTGATTGTCTACAAATGAATGCATAAAACAATCAACCTCGTGCTAATGATGAGATGGATCGGAAGATAAATTAGCACCTTCATTTTCAATAAGTGTGATCCAGATTCTTTTCGGCATGAAATTGGTGCAGATCTATGATAAATAAATGCACAGATGTAGTGACCATTGAATTAAAGCGGAACAGTAAATTTGAAACTTACTCAAAATTCACTTAATCTAGCTTATTCACACCCATATTTCAATAAATAAAATAACAATTTACAAAAACAATTTGCATAATTTACATAACAATTTAAATACCTCGCTCTGATGTTGTCGTTCCCTTCGCTTGAACCTATCCGCAACAACTTGCTCCTTAAGACACCCCAAAACCAGCCACCTTACCGACCAGTACGCCTAGCCCTAGGACATCAATGGATGTCCTAGCCCTCCGAGCCCAAAACCCCTCAGCCCCGGTGCACTGTAAATGCCATTGTTAACTAACTCTGTCCCAATGCTCCCCAAAATCTCCTCCCCCTTAGAATGCATGAATCCCTCCTTCTCCTCCCTTATGCCTCCTTCACCGCCCTCGCACCTTTACTCCCCACCAAACACCTTATCCATTGATTAATGCCTTATCTGTTCATTTACTTCTTATTAATGGTCTTATC
>JZKD02S2315248.1:0-11034 GCA_000966675.3 Picea glauca | reverse complement strand
ATGGAATCCCATGCAGGTTCGGGTTGCATGTCGTAAGGAACTTAAAAATATATATTTTAATCAAAATTAGTTATTTATTTAAGTTCCATGTTTCTTCATTTATTTTATTTTATATATAGGCATTTTAAATTTTATTTTATTTGTTTATTATTAATATTATTTAAAAATATATATTAATATTATTAAAAAGGGGGGGGGGGTTAAATTTAAATTACGATAATTACATTCTTTTATATATAACTCATTTTTATTTTATTTATTCTATACAAATCAAAGTTAGTTTAACTTACACGTGATTATAATTAATAATAATTAATTAACCATAATTTTATCTATTTATTCATAAATATATATAATTTAAAGTACTCATGGGTATGGTTATATATATAGTTCATTACTAAATTACCAATTTGTAAAGGAATTGGTAAGTAAATGTCTAAAATAGTAGGATAGCTAAGATTAACGTAATGAATAGAAAACACATAAGAAATTGAGGCATCACAAGGACAATTAAAAATAATATCCGACAGGTGATTAATACGAGTGTGTATTGATTTATGGAAGGGCTCTACAACCGGGAAGGGTTATACATTTGATTGAATAGATAAATTAGGATAATTGGTGATTACCCCACATTGGTATCATAGCTATATATGTGAGATATTGAGTAGTTTACTTAGACAAAGGTACCAATATTATATGCTTTAACCCTGACCTAAGACACTTACCTTATAGGAGTAATGTTTGTTTACACACAAGTAAAAAAAAAAACAAAAAAACTTACGCCTAACCCTATGTTTGCATGTATAAGTTTGAGCAAATGTTGAATGCCTTAAACTCTTCCTTGATAATAATTTGGTTTGATTCAGATTCAGTTATTCAAGATGGTTAGGACTTGGGGAAATCAAGTTCAAGGGGCATCTTGGCAAGGACTGCCAACATCGTCACTGCCACCACCATCAGCTGAATTATCTCTCAGTTCACACTCTTTAGAGTCTACAATGAGACATTAAAGGGACATCAGTCAATAGATGTCAAAGTGGAACCCCAAAAATATGGAGTGGGTAACCTTGAAGCATCAAGGGACTCGGGGGGAGGGCCTCCACTAGGGGACATCACTAGAGAACTACAAAAGATCAAACTCCCAAAGTTTGTTGGGGGTCATGTAAGTGAACGTGCAGAAGCCTGGTTGGAAGGAATGATGTGATGTTTCACCTTAAGAGACTATGCTTCCACATCAAAGGAGAATATAGTGATTTTTCAGTTGAGGAATAGTTCCTTGACCTTGTGGGTAACCTAGAGAGGAAGTTTCACCTTACCCCACACACTGTCTCATGGGATATTTTTGAGGAAAGGTTCCATAGGAAATATTTTCCTGCATACTATGAGGAACAACAGGTAGGAGCATTTCATGCCTTAGTTTAGGGAAATAGGACCATGGAAGAGTACGAGATCAGGTTCATGGAGTCAGTGACATATGTTTCGTACATGGATATCGATCAATGACAAGAAGAACATTTTGTGTACAGATTAAACCCTTATATATGGGTCATGGTATGGATGTGGAAACCATCATCAGTAGCTAAAGAAGTTGAAAATTCTCATTACGTAGAGGAGCATATGAGATTAAATGGAGACATGAGGTAAATCATTCCACAACATCATGAATTTGTGGGGAAATCCCTTGGGACTTTCTCTAGGAGAGGAAGGTATAGGCCACCTCCTTATGGAAATAAAGTCACACCTAGAGTAGTTACAACAAGTATTTCAATGGAGGCGAGTGTAGCATCCCACTCATCTCCAACCACGACAAAAGAATTTCCACAACCTTCAAAGATTGTCAAAGGGGAAAGGGTTCAAGAGGAAGGAACACATTTTAGAGACCATCATAGAGCAGTGTGCAGGTTCCATCAGGTGTTACTTGTTGGGGGTGTGGAGGACCTCATTACCATTGTGATTGTCTAGAGTCACAAGAAATATTTTTGCATAGAGAAGGAAAGGCATGGATGGGAAGAACAAGTAGTAGCCACCAAATTTATGAAATGGTTGATAACCACCAGACAGAGCATTAATCCACTGTGGTGGAGTCATCAGGTATGCTAAATCATGTCAATGTTAATATTTAATTTTATTGTGTTTCTACATACACTTTCATTTCACCTTGTACATTAGAAAAGTGTGGGTTGGCAGCCAACGATCACGATGAATTTAAACAAATCGAGATGGCTTCAAGGAAAAAATAAGCAGTAGGACCTAGCATCGATAATTTTCTAGTAGACCTGGTAGTGTGTACTACTAGGTTGAAGGTGTACATCATTATTCTAGGGATGTATGACTTAATCAATGGAATGGACTTGTTAGAATCCCATCAATCTATGGTAGATTGTTTTTTGAAAAGGGTGCTTTGTATTGTCAATGAAGAGAGGTCAGTAGAGATCCATGGTGTAGAGAGGAAGGTGTCTCTACGCTTTATCTTGACCATGAATTTTAAAATTTTTGTAAGTAAAGGTTGTTGATTATATGTAGTGGAAGTAGTCAATGATAGGAAAGGACTCTCCCTGGATTAGTATTCAGTATTATCGAAGTTTGAGGATTTTTTTTCGAAAGAGTTTCTTGGGTTATCTCCTGAGAGGGAGATTGATTTTACCATTGAGATAAAAGATGATGCAAAGCCAATTTCCAAGACACTGTATAGGATGATGGTGTCATAACTTTTTGAGTTTCATATGCAATTGAAGGAACTACTTGAATTAGGGATAATAAGGCCTAGTGTCTCATCTAGCGGTGCACCGGTAATTTTTTTCAAGAAGAAGGATGGTTCCTTATGACTGTGTATAGATTACAGGGACTTGAACCTTGCTACAATGAAAAATAAGTACCCAATGCCACAGATAGATAACCTCTTTGATTAGATGAAAGGAGCAAAAATATTCTCAAAAATTGATCTGTGATCAGGGTTTCACCAGTTAAGGACTAAGGAAGGAGATATTCCTAAAACTACATTTCAAACTCGGTTTGGGCATTACGAGTTCATTGTAGTACCTTTTGGTTTTTCCAATGCACCCAACAATATTCATGAGCCTCATGAACTGTGTATTCTAAAAGTACTTAGACCACTTTGTATAGGTCTTTGTGGATGATATCATCATCTATTCCAAGAACGAAAGAGAACATGAGGAACACGTATGAGTGTAGTTATTATGCCTTAGAGAGAACAAATTGTATGGAAATTTCTCGAAGTGTTCTTTCTTCCAGAAATAAATTCATTATTCAAGTCATATCATTTCCGATGAAGGAATATTTGTGGACCAATAAAAGGTAAAGGCCATTATCAAATGGCCAGTGTCAAAAAATTCTCACGGTAAGAAGCTTAATGGGGCTAGCGGGTTATTATTGAAGGTTTGTAGAAAGGTTCTCTAAGAGAGAGAAATCCATCACCACCTTGCAGCACAAGGGGTTGAGGTATGAATGGAAAAAAGAATGAAATATTGCAGTCATTGATATTAAGAGGTTACTAACTTGTGCACCAATTCTATGAGTGTCGAATATGGAAAAATAATTCGCAGTCTGCATAGATGCCTCAAAGAAAGGATTGGGTGTCATGTTAATGGAGTATGGTGGAGCCATATCATATGCATCAATAAAGTTGAAGAAACATGAGGATATTTACACTACTCATGATTTAGATCTAGCAGCTGTAATGCTAGATCTGAAGCTTTGGAGACATTATCTAGTGGGGCAAAGATTTGAGCTCAAAACTGACCATTAAATATTAGAGCATCTCTTCACTCAAAGTGATCTCAATTCCCAGAAGAGGCGATGGAGCGATTTTATGAGTGATTATGATTTTTTAATTCCATACATCAAGGAAAATGAGAATGTGGTCACAGATGCCTTGAGAAAGAGACCGCGTGTCTTATCCTTGGTACCCTTAAAATTTAATCTGAAAGACCATGTGTTGGGGAAACTTCTTGGAGATAGTTGGTATTTAACAGTTACTTCACCCCTCCAAAGTGGGAGGAAATTAGATTCAAATTATGAAGGATATAGCCTGGAATCAAATGGATTATTAAGATATCACGAAAGGATGTACATCCCTGAAGGTGGGGATATTTGAAGAATCATACTCAAGGAAGCCCATAGATCACTTTATTGTGCACATCTAGGTGTGAATAAAATGTGCAAAGACATGAAGAAGATTTTCTTTTGGGTAGAAATGAAGCAATATGTAGTCCATTTCATCGCCAAGTTCCTAGAGTGCCAACAGGTAAAGCTTGACCACCACCATCCGATAGGTCTCCTACAACCACATGATGTTCCTATGTCCAAGTGGGAAGTCATTTATATGGATTTTTTTGTGGGATTTCCACTCACATTGCACAAACACAATGGAATTCTTGTGATAGTTGATAATTTGACCAAGAGTGCTCATTTTGTTCTACTTAGAGACGCTTATGATTTCACTGATGTGGCACTTGTGTTTATAGGTGAGGTCATCCTTCTGCATAGGTTATCTAAGAAGATCATTTCAGATAAGGACTCCTAATTCACATGTAGGTTTTGGACAAGTTTATAGTCAGCATTAGGAACTTAGTTGAACTTAAGCACAACATATCATCTCAAAATACATGAGAAACGTGAGAGAGTAAATTAGGTTATTATGGAATACATGCTTAGGATGTATGTTTTGGATAATCAAACCCATTGGGAGAAGTACCTACCTTTGGAAGAGTTAGCCTACAATAATGATTTTCATAGATCCATTGGAATTCCACCCTATGAAGATCTGTATGGAAGGCTATGTAGGAAACCATTGAGTTGGGAAAGGTTAGAGGACCAAGTGACAGCTAGGCCATAATTGATTCAAGAGATGGAGGAAAAGGTGATTCATATTCGATCGAGACTAAAGGAAGCACATGATATACATAAAATTTATGTCGATGCACATCAGAATGATTGAAGTTATAAAGAAGGAGATCAATTTTTCATTTGTATTAGGCCTAGTAAGAGTACCATTCCATTCGGGAAGGGGACAAAGTTGTCGCCTCGATTTATAGGATTGTTCAAAATCCAAGAGAGAATTGGACCCATTACCTATCATCTTGTACTGCTACCCCACTTTGATAAAACTCATATTTTTTTTCATGTATTTGTTCTATGTCATTATGTTGTTGACGAATCTCATAAACTGAATTGGAAGGAATTGCAGGTATCGGACCCGAGAACCCTCATGGTCAAATTGTTATGCGTATTGTACCATAGGGTCTGACACCTCAGGAACCGTCTGGTAAATCAAGTTAAGGTCTAGTGGGACAGGTATATCCCATTATATGCTACTTGGGAGGATGCAAATACATTATGATGAGATGATCCCTCACTTTTTTTACCACCTCAGGAATATATTTCCTGAAGGTTGGGTGTATGTAATGCCACCTTTTGAATTAGATAACTAGAATTACCTAAGGCCTAAGAACATTTTTTTTTTATTAACTGTGAAACTATTAATGATACACTTGAAATTTTAAGACATATGGACCTATGTGAATGTCAATTCTATGAATGCTTATTGTTATTTGAATTATGATGGGTACTCTGAAATCTATTTCTAACTTGAAAATTTTGACATTCAAAGTTGTTGGTACGTGGATACTGAATTGAGAATATGGTTAAATGAATTTACATGATAGTAGTGCATAGATATGTATGAGTTTGTGTTATAGACTAATCTGTAGGTATGAAACATTGACCATGAAACAGTATGGTATGAATATTGTATGTGCAATTATATTGGTTCAAATTCATTTCTATGATATGTGGATAGGTGCAGGTTTTTCGGGTGGCGAGACAACCTGAAACTAAATATACGATGACAAAATTCCCACCAACATAGTTCCCTTGTATCCTCTAAAATTTTATCTTTCAAATATTTTGAGTAGATTCTAATGGTTATAGGATGCATCTCGTGCACCCTTATGTTGAGTGAATCAACCACCTTGTTCTCTTTACCTTTGATATTCTTTATATCAAAGTCATATTCTTTGAGGAATTCTAACCACCTTCTTTTCCTAGCATTTCAAGTTCAATGTTTGAACAAGTATTTCATACCACTATGGTCTGTACTTAACTCAAAATATAGTGCTTCGGTGGAAATCTTGGTATTACCTTAAATACATATTCAAACTCTTTTAGGACTACATAATATTCAATATTTGGCATCTTCTCTTTAGGTTTCTCTTCCATATGTGATACAAATATTTGACACCCTTTCCCATAACTCTTCTTCATATGCAAGGTTGAAATTCTATGACAGTTACTTTCTTGGTAATTCCATATGCTATTCTTAAGTTCCACTTCTCGCCCAAGTAAGTAAATTTCTTATTAGAATATTTTAGGACAACATGATGTTGGTCCAACCAATCCATACCAATTAGGAAATCATAGGAACCTAAAGGTATGATGTTCAAATATTCCTTGATGCTAAATCCATTCATGCCCATTGGGCATGCCTTAACTATAYATGAAATTTTTCTTTTAGCTCATGTGGCTAGTTGCAMCATCTAAGTTTTTCCAAGCTTGCTTCTTAGCAAATGAAATCTYTTAACCATCTTAGGATCTAGATAACTATGACTAGATCCTAAATCAGTCAAAATAGAAATGGTTTGGTTGTTGATTATACCTTCTAATTCAATCATAYRTGAATGAAACTCAGATTGCTTGTTATCTARAGAGGCATAGATCCTTGGTAAACTTATACCCATGTCCTTCATTGTTTCATATTTTTCTACATTGTAAGCAGTTTCACTTTTCCACCTCTGTGAGATAAATCTCTCAAAACATGATMTCTTCCACAACMCCAACATTGAATAGGTGTCTTCCTTGGTCTTTTCSMTATTTCCCCTGTCATTTTGGGTTATATAGAAGTTGGCTATCCCTGAGAATTATTTATTAAGAATGGTTTCTTAGATCCATTCTTCCTCTGCTCCATCATACATTTATTTTTGTTTTCCCATGTCCTTTGGAAAGTTGGTCTTCCTCTATGTTGTTCATAAAGGAATTTATCCCTCCTTATAGTTTCCTCTAGCGTCTCTAGGTCATCATACTATATATTATCACTGATAAAATATGGAATCCCACTCAGGTACCTTTGAATATTAACCTGCTCCTCCTGGATGAAAGAAACATACTTCACCAACTCCAAAAACCTCCTTTAATATTCATCTATGATCATACTCCCAAGATTGAGTTCAAAGAACTCATTCATTTTCTTATCATAGTATCTCTTAGTCAAGTATTTATTCTATAAATACCTTTTGAATTCCATACAAGTGACCTTCTTCTCATCAGTGTGTTGTACCTTCACAAATTTATCCCACCACATTGATTCTTTTCCTTTGAGTTGATAAATGGAAATTCTTCCTTCTGCTTGTGAAGAGTAATTATGTAATTGAAAATCCTTCATCATGCCTAGAAACCATGTATTTTCATCCTCATCCTTATTTTGTTCACCATCAAATGTAGGAGGCTCGATTTTGTTCATTTCCCCCTTTAGCTCATCCACCCCAGAACTTTTATTATGCTTCCTAATAGGGGATGGACTTGGAATTATGCGTGGTCTATTAGTTGAAAGTATTTAAGAATTATAATGATGTATCCAAACACTTCTTGGTCTTCCCCTCTCATCGTATTATTTGTGATTCCCTCATTTTATTAACCCAAACTCCTTATCCATATTCTTCTCTATTCTTTACAAGCTCTGCATTATCCTGATGTTGAAATGTTCTTGTTGCTCCTTATATGTCATAAGACTCTCATTATCAACTTTATAATTTTGAACATACTTTTTCAAACCTTTTATAGTCTCTACCAATTCCATAATTTATTCCTTTCCTTCTCCATGTATAATTTAATATGTACCTTCAATGCCTAAATTAACATACATCACTTTGATATCATCTTCATGGTTGTAAGCCCTCTGTGAATGTTCCATGATTATGAACTTTGTGTTGATCCTCTTTTGATCTAAATGTTGTAAACTCTGTAAAATGTGTAGCCAAAATAATTTATTAGTCTTAACAATTTACAATTACATAAATATTTCATATGATTATGTTCCAATAATGGATTAGGATTCTTTCTTTCATGAATTATCCGGAAAAATTCTCAATACTTATATTGTTTTCATCTATGTGGACTCATGGACTCATGGAATTGTGGACTCAAGGAAGCATAACTCTCCCTTTCATAAATCCATCCAAAAATTTCCCATAATCAACCATTTTTCTCTATTCAGACATGCAGACTCACAAACTCATGGAATCATGGAAGAATAACACTCCCTTTCATAAGTCCACCCAAAGAGTTCCACTTCTTCGGATTTTTAGACTCATGGACTCACGGACTTGTAACCTTTATTACATAAGCCCATCCAAAAAATATCAACACTTATCCATTTTTCCACTTCTTTAGACTTTTGGACTCACAGACTCACAAAATCAGAGAAAGAATAACTCTCCCTTTGATAAATCCATCTGAAGAATTCCCATAACCATTTTTCTCTTTTTGGAGTCACTGAATCATGGAAGCATAGCTCTCCCTTTCATAATTTGGCCCGAAGAGTTACCATACTTAAGCATTTTTCTCTTTTTGGACTTTCAGACTCATAGAATCACAAAATCACAGACTAACGGACTTATGGAATCATATTTCTCTCTTTCATAAGTCCACCCGAAGTGTTCCCATACTTAACCATTTTTATATTTTTAGACTTGTAGACTCACAGACTCGGAGACTCATGGAAGCATAGATTTGTATTTCCTAAGTCTGCCTGAAGAGTTCCCATACTAATCCATTTTTCATTCCCTGTAGACTCACTGACTCATACTAAGTCTAAACACTTATTCAACTTTCCACTTCTTCACACTTTTAGACTCACGAACTTGTAACCTTTATTGCATAAGTCCATCCGAAAAATATCAACACTTAGCCATTTTTCAACTTGTTCAGACTTTCAGACTCGTGGAATTACACGCTCATGGAATCATACTAAGTTTAAACACTTAGTCAATTTCCCACTTCTTCAAAATTTTGGACTCGTGGACTTGACGATTCATGCAATCAAAGACTCACAGTGAGTCTTAACACTTAGATGATTTTCATCTCCCCGCCTCTGTGTACCTTCCACCATGGAATTTCACATCACAATCCACAAAGTTAGCTAACACGTGGCCCCCCATGTCATGATGATGTCATCATACAAAAAAATACTGAAATTTTTCCAATTTCACCCATTTTCCAAAAACTCCAAAGATGCTCAAATTTACCCAAAATGAAATTCCTTCTTTTTTTGTTATTATATCTTTGTTACTAATATTAATTAAATCCATTAAAGAACGATACATAAATGTCTATACGCTGCTTTCAAATTGAACTCTTTAACTAAGAAGTTTCCATTAATTAGATGAATAAATTGGGGGTTTTGCCCAATTCCATTCCATTTCACCATGGTTTCTCGGTGACCATTCAGTTTATTCAATTACATTCGGTGTTAATCTCTGATATTGGCTCATTACCCCTTAATTGGGGCATATTATATTAGTAATTTTATATTATTTATGGCGGCTTTAGGCCATTAGTTGTAATTATACCTCCTAGTCTCTTATATATACCAAGGATACATTTTCATTTTGAATCATCTTGTACTTGAACATTTAAGTGGGGTAAAAGAAGTTTGCCCCCTCGAAGAGGCTTATTATCTGAAATTATATCTTTTTCAGGGCATTGAGTAATTTTTCTGAGGTTTTCTATGCTATATTGATATTTGGTTCTTAACATATGGTATCAGAGCTCAAGGTCTTGCGGTTTTGTTGTTACATCTGAGACACCTTGGAATTTTTGCTATAACTTTTTTTCTACAACGTTTAACAAGGAACGGCTTGGAGGATATTTATTATAAAAGATCAAGGTAGGTTGGGTTAAAAATTCATCTAGTAAGGCCTTATACTTTCGTAGATACATCCTATACAAGATAGGGTTCTGGAATCATCCTGAACTGAGTCATTGTGGAATTTTCTCTATAAAAACGTTTTTGTAATGTTTTAGACCCTGAACTCTGGAGGATATTTACAAAACTTTCTAAGGTATCAGTGGTAAAAATTTCATCTTCTGGGTCATCTTAAATTTTTAGATACACCTTGTGTAAGATAGGGTATCTGACTAGTCCTATTGACTAGTCTCAAAAAGGTGTTCCAGGTAAAACCATCATAAATTCTTCCTAGAGTATCCAAATTGAGGGGGACTGGTTTGATTCGATCGTGGACAGTCATTAGTATTTTTGGTGCAAATTTTCAATTTTTTTGTCAATTATTTTTTGCGGGGCACGCTATACAAGTGAGATCTCGTGGAAGGGACAAAAATCTACAAGTTGTAGGGAATTTACTGTAAATTCCACTTGGAACATCAAATTTTGATCAGCTATGTGGAATTGCAGAGAAGAAATATCATAGAACTACATAAAATAAAGTTTCATACCCAGAAGGGTCCAAGCTTGGGAGATACAACAGAAGAAATATTGTCTAGCAGAGCCACCTCAAAATCAAGGTTCAAAAGTGATACTTGGCCAACATGCCACCCAAAAAGGGAAATCCTACACCAAATAAGCCTCCAGAAAATCCTACTTTGATTCTTGATGAAGGTGAAGAAATGTGTAGGGACATAAATGATTTACAAAAGAATATAGTAACAAAAGATGAACTACAAGAGATGATGGAGTGTTTAAAAGGGGATATCATGGAAGTATTGAAAAATTTCTTTACAGAGAAGACACCTAAAAGTGAAAATGCATCCCATGAAATTCATGATGAGGACAAAAGGAAGGTGTATCAAGGATGGAGAAACTCCAACTTTGGTTTGAAGACCAATCGCGTTCCTAAGATTGATATGAGGAAGTTTGATGGCAAGGACCCAATCACATGGATACTTCAGATAGAGCAATTCTTTGATCTCCATAATGTGCCACATACACAAAAGGTATGAATT
>JZKD02S2315215.1:0-32985 GCA_000966675.3 Picea glauca | reverse complement strand
CGCACAGGACAAAAGATATGCACAGCTCACTAGATCCTTCTTCCTTGCACTTCAACACAAAACTACAACAACTTGCACTTAGCCTTTCAATCTCCTTACTATCATGCACAACACACTTGCAATATACACCCAATCACACAAATCCAACTACTAGCACTAAGCCTTTAGCTATACATCACATAGATGTACTACTATTACTACTCTCTACTTACATTTCCTAAGTACCTATTTATAGATTATAAAATGGGCCTAAGCGTGGGTAAACCCACGGGCCAACATCCCTTTTTCATTTACATCAACCCAAAACCCTAAAAGGGACCCAAAAATAGGTCTTGCTTCCCTAATTTCCGCTTCGCATTGCGCTCCATCTTTGGCAAGTTGTCACAGTCCCAAAAATGGTCAAATATGACCAAGTATTCTTCAAAACTTATTCAAGGGCCAACAAGCCCCCAACAATCAGTTGTGACTCATCTCGATTCACTCAGGTCTGATCAATTCTGCCTTGAATGCCTCAAGCTTGGATTGAGATGCTTCGACCTACTGCAATGCGACAACCTCTTGCTCAGTGAATTCCTGGATCACTGTGTCATTGAGAAGTCCTTCCAAGTGTTGTTCTGTAGTGATGACAACCTATTCGAGTTCAGCTCCCTGGCTTTCAAGTTCAACAAACAGTTGGCATGCCTTTTCTTGGATTGTCTAAAGTCATTTGGAGACTTCCATCACTTTACTTTGTAGCATATGTACCTGTTGTTGGGCTATGCATTTGGAGACGGTCTTCCATTTTCACTTCTATGACCGTCACAGAGTGTAGTTCTTTGTGAACCCTTTCCTGTACTTAAATTTTCTCTGCTAGCAACTATGCCTTTTCCTCATCCCACTTCACTTTCAGGGCAAGATTTTCTCGTTCTGCCTCATTTTGTTGTTCTAGAAGTGATTTTTGTGCTTGCATCAAAGCCTGGCTAGCTTGTGCTATGTCTTCTTGAGCATGTCTAAGGTGAGCTTTGAATTGATCAGCGATTTGGTGTAATTGAGTGGGCTTATCACCTATTCCTAATGTTCCTCTTATCAAGGGCATTGTAGAAACTACTTGGCTGGACTAGAGTTCCTACTGTACTTCTTTGAGTTCGCCCTTGATTTGGTTTAATAGCTCCTCCTGCTTTGCTTCTTTCTTTTCTGTGAGCTCTAGTGAAACATCATTCAACGCGACAATTAAGAAGTCAAAGTCATCCGAGGTAAGGGTAGTTTTAAGCGTGGTCCAGGTGGCCTTAGATTTATTTCCAGAGGAGGGTTTTGGTAGCGTCATATTTCTTTTCATGGAGGGATCCTCCTCCTCTCTAGGTGGAGTAACCTCGCCTCCATTTTGATAAACTTTTGAACCACCTAGCTCATCACCATCACCTCCCTGCGCAGGTGAGATCGAAGTAGTCTTCGTGGACATGTTAGGGACATCTTCAAATTATTCATCCTTCTTAGTCCTTCTTGGTCGAGGTGTATCTGGCATACCTTTAGGGATTTCCTCGTCGGACATGTCTGTGGGGTCTGCTGCAACAAGGAGGTTGGACGACCATTCCTTGGTAATATCCTCCAAGTCATCTTCTATCAGCTTGTAGTAGGATTGGAGTTGTTNAACACAAAACTACAACAACTTGCACTTAGCCTTTCAATCTCCTTACTATCATGCACAACACACTTGCAATATACACCCAATCACACAAATCCAACTACTAGCACTAAGCCTTTAGGTATACATCACATAGATGTACTACTATTACTACTCTCTACTTACATTTCCTAAGTATCTATTTATAGATTATAAAATGGGCCTAAGCATGGGTAAACCCACGGGCCAACATCTCTTTTCCATTTACATCAACCCAAAACCCTAAAAGGGACCCAAAAATAGGTCTTGCTTCCCTAATTTCCGCTTCGCATTGCGCTCCATCTTTGGCAAGTTGTCACAGTCCCAAAAATGGTCAAATATGACCAAGTATTCTTCAAAACTTATTCAAGGGCCAACAAGCCCCCAACAATCAGTTGTGACTCATCTCGAGTCACTCAGGTCTGATCAATTCTGCCTTGAATTCCTCAAGCTTGGATTGAGATGCTTCGACCTACTGCAATGCGACAGCCTCTTGCTCAGTGAATTCCTGGATCACTGTGTCATTGAGCAGTCCTTCCAGGTGTTGTTCTGTAGTGATGACAACCTATTCGAGTTCAGCTCCCTGGCTTTCAAGTTCAACAAACATTTGGCATGCCTTTTCTTGGATTGTCTGAAGTCATTGGGAGACTTCTATCACTTTACTTTGTAGCATATGTACCTGTTGTTGGGCTATGCATTGTTTTGTGAACCTCTTCATTCTTTCAACTGGGGTCAAATTCTTTATCTGTGACTGTAGCATGTCTGCATGATTCTTTGCTTCTTGGAGCTGTGCCTCCAATGTCTGCAATTCTAGATTCTTTGCGAGGGTTTCATAAGTCTGGGCGCTTATAGCACTCAACTTCTTGCATTCCAAGGCAAAGGTTTTTAATCGACGAACTGTGCTTCGAGCAGTGGCCTCTCTTAGGTCTCTTATTTATTGGGGGGTCTTAGGCACAGTGCGAAACTCTAGATCCATGATGTGTTGTTGGAGTTGCTAGATTACTTCTTCTAGTTGGGTCACCTGCTGTGGGAGACGGTCTTCCATTTTCACTTCTATGACCATCACAGAGTGTAGTTCTTTGTGAACCCTTTCCTGTACTTAAATTTTCTCTGCTAGAAACTATGCCTTTTCCTCATCCCACTTCACTTTCAGGGCAAGATTTTCTCGTTCTGCCTCATTTTGTTGTTCTAGAAGTGATTTTTGTGCTTGCATCAAAGCCTGGATAGCTTGTGCTATGTCTTCTTGAGCATGTCTAAGGTGAGCTTTGAATTGATCAGTGATTTGGTGTAATTGAGTGGGCTTATCACCTATTCCTAATGTTCCTCTTATCAAGGGCATTGTAGAAACTGCTTGGCTGGAATAGAGTTCCTACTGTACTTCTTTGAGTTCGCCCTTGATTTGGTTTAATAGCTCCTCCTGCTTTGCATCTTGCTTTTCTGTGAGCTCTAGTGAAACATCATTCAACGCGACAATTAAGAAGTCGAAGTCATCCGAGGTAAGGGTAGTTTTAAGCGTGGTCCGGGTGGCCTTAGATTTATTTCCAAAGGAGGGTTTTGGTAGCGTCATATTTCTTTTCATGGAGGGATCCTCCTCCTCTCTAGGTGGAGTAACCTCGCCTCCATTTTGATAAACTTTTGAACCACCTAGCTCATCACCATCACCTCCCTGCGCAGGTGAGATCGAAGTAGTCTTCGTGGACATGTTAGGGACATCTTCAAATTATTCATCCTTCTTAGTCCTTCTTGGTCGAGGTGTATCTGGCATACCTTTAGGGATTTCCTCGTCGGACATGTCTGTGGGGTCTGCTGCAACAAGGAGGTTGGACGACCATTCCTTGGTAATATCCTCCAAGTCATCTTCTATCAGCTTGTAGTAGGATTGGAGTTGTTNACTAAGCCTTTAGCTATACATCACATAGATGTACTACTATTACTACTCTCTACTTACATTTCCTAAGTATCTATTTATAGATTATAAAATGGGCCTAAGCGTGGGTAAACCCACGGGCCAACATCCCTTTTCCATTTACATCAACCCAAAACCCTAAAAGGGACCCAAAAATAGGTCTTGCTTCCCTAATTTCCGCTTCGCATTGCGCTCCATCTTTGGCAAGTTGTCACAGTCCCAAAAATGGTCAAATATGACCAAGTATTCTTCAAAACTTATTCAAGGGCCAACAAGCCCCCAATAATCAGTTGTGACTCATCTTGAGTCACTCAGGTCTGATCAATTCTGCCTTGAATGCCTCAAGCTTGGATTGAGATGCTTCGACCTACTGCAATGCGACAACCTCTTGCTCAGTGAATTCCTGGATCACTGTGTCATTGAGCAGTCCTTCCAGGTGTTGTTTTGTAGTGATGACAACCTATTCGAGTTCAGCTCCCTAGCTTTCAAGTTCAACAAACAGTTGGCATGCCTTTTCTTGGATTGTCTAAAGTCATTGGGAGACTTCCATCACTTTACTTTGTAGCATATGTACCTGTTGTTGGGCTATGCATTGTTTTGTGAACCTCTTCATTCTTTCAATTGGGGTCAAATTCTTTATCTGTGACTGTAGCATGTCTGCATGATTCTTTGCTTCTTGGAGTTGTGCCTCCAATGTCTGCAATTCTAGATTCTTTGCGAGGGTTTCATAAGTCTGGGTGCTTCTAGCACTCAACTTCTTGCATTCCAAGGCAAAGGTTTTTAATCGACGAACTGTTCTTCGAGCAGTGGCCTCTCTTAGGTCTCTTATTTATTGGGGGGTCTCAGGCACAGTGCGAAACTCTAGATCCATGATGTGTTGTTGGAGTTGCTAGATTACTTCTTCTAGTTGGGTCACCTGCTGTGGGAGACGGTCTTCCATTTTCACTTCTATGACCGTCACAGAGTGTAGTTCTTTGTGAACCCTTTCCTGTACTTAAATTTTCTCTGCTAGCAACTATGCCTTTTCCTCGTCCCACTTCACTTTCAGGGCAAGATTTTCTCGTTCTACCTCATTTTGTTGTTCTAGAAGTGATTTTTGTGCTTGCATCAAAGCCTGGATAGCTTGTGCTATGTCTTCTTGAGCATGTCTAAGGTGAGCTTTGAATTGATCAGCGATTTGGTGTAATTGAGTGGGCTTATCACCTATTCCTAATGTTCCTCTTATCAAGGGCATTGTAGAAACTGCTTGGTTGGACTAGAGTTCCTACTGTACTTCTTTGAGTTTGCCCTTGATTTGGTTTAATAGCTCCTCCTGCTTTGCTTCTTTCTTTTCTGTGAGCTCTAGTGAAACATCATTCAATGCGACAATTAAGAAGTCGAAGTCATCCGAGGTAAGGGTAGTTTTAAGCGTGGTCCGGGTGGCCTTAGATTTATTTCCAGAGGAGAGTTTTGGTAGCGTCATATTTCTTTTCATGGAGGGATCCTCCTCCTCTCTAGGTGGAGTAACCTCGCCTCCATTTTGATAAACTTTTGAACCACCTAGCTCATCACCATCACCTCCCTGCGCAGGTGAGATCGAAGTAGTCTTCGTGGACATGTTAGGGACATCTTCAAATTATTCATCCTTCTTAGTCCTTCTTGGTCGAGGTGTATCTGGCATACCTTTAGGGATTTCCTCGTCGGACATGTCTGTGGGGTCTGCTGCAACAAGGAGGTTGGACGACCATTCCTTGGTAATATCCTCCAAGTCATCTTCTATCAGCTTGTAGTAGGATTGGAGTTGTTRTTTATGCTCATCACCGCACACTGTAATATAAGTGAAGTGGCGATCTGAACTAAATTTCATCAAAGGTATAAACCTATGAAGTGCGTTTGGGGTGATTCGTGGTGTAGACTGAATTGCATTCTTCAGTTGGTTGAAGTAGGTGTGGAAGACAACATTGGACTACCACTACTTGTTCATGTCACTGGAGTACCACAACGTACAAAACTTTGTGGCTAGTGGTTCGAAAGGTTCAATCTCCAGAAAAGTGGCTCCCTCTGGCAGTTCCCAAGCGATGAAAGCGATGAGTATGAGTAACCAACTAAAGTGGAACTCATACCCTTGGTCTTGCACTCCTCTACAATATAGCTCTAATTGGCTTACAAGATACTGTGCCCAATTCATCTGTAGTCCCTCGACGCACTTCCCTGCGAGGTCAACTACGAAGCTAGTCACCTGTGTTGGTCTTTTCTTACGAACTAACTTTCCCGTGATCAGCTGACATGACATGAAAGACACACTATGCATACCCTTCTCTACATTGCCATAAGTTTCCTTTATCCATTGTGCTAGTTCTCGGTCTAAGGTCTTGCCTGGGTAAAAGTCATGTGGGTCAAGGCCTTGCATGCTAAGTCCTATGATAAAATTGATTAGAGTCAGATCCATAGTGATGCAGTGGTCCAACCATAAGTATCAAGATAGCAACAACATGACGCATGTGTTGACTTCCTGGTGTCTGCCGAAGTGAGCGATCTTCATTACGTTGAGCAGTGTGAACTGCGCAAGGTTCTAGGCTCAGGACTGTGGGATAGTCTTAGGATTTATACCTTTGGTATTTGTTAAGTATTTATGTGGAGCTAACATGTTGTAGGTTTTGCAATCTCCAAGGTTAAAATCATTAAATTTCAGTGCTGCGATCTTATCCTGGTCATCACGTACTACGTGCACCCCTTTCGGAAGATATGCGGTGATCAAGGTGTACTCAAATTCTCTAGGTACACTATCGTGGTTAATATTTCCACTCAAAGGTGGTATGTAAACTGGCAGAATGCGCGGGTTCAGCTTGGCATTTTCAATATCATCTCTGTGCTTTGTTCTTGTCTCGGTCGTGGTTCTGGAAGGTCCTACTCCATAAGCAGTGGAGGGAGAAGCTTGGACTCCTTCTATCGATGATGCTTGCACACCTGTAGACATCCTTCTCTCTAACATGACTCTTTCAGCCATTAGGTCAATCAAAACTTCTTCAACTACTTTCTCAACAGCATTGAGCTCGTCCGACATACAAGCTTGGGTCCACTAGCTCAAGTGTGAAAATGAATTTAGAGACTACGATGAAAAGTATGGGAACAAGGAAATGATCACAGGGTGAAGTAATCTCAAGTTTCAGGCTCAAATTCTCACTTAGCAAAAAGTATTCTCGGTGCCTAGCGTGACAAACTAAGTAGGGAAACTTGGCAACGATCTGCTTGCAACAGATATGGGGCCTTCATTAAATCTGTTCTATGCATTTTGGTGTTGTCCAATGGTCTAGTGGGAACCCATAATTACTCTTTGACCTGTTCAGGGTGGAAGTCGAATGGGTATATCAGTCCAATGGCTATATTGTTGTGCCATGGCGAAGTGCCAGATGTCACTGTTCTGATATCTCGGTGAAGCTCAATTCTTGTGATTTTTCTTTCTGTGAAGTTTCCTCTGGATTCTTCTGTAACTTTCTGATTTTGTCCCTCTTCTTACTTAGCTTTTTAGCCTTTTTCCCAGTGAGCTTAGTCTCGGTCATTCTTTTTCCATTCTGAGTCTTATCTTCTCTCAACATAGTCACTTTGTGTTGCTTAGGTTCTTTCTTCAGATCCAAGGGTAATACTCCTTCATCATATGAATTAGTTATTTCGTTCTTATGTGGTTCCTCTAACACTCTTATAGCTTCAAAATCCAGGTCATTGGTGTTTAACAACTGAGAATTGTTCTCTTGTTCCTCCATCAAGTAGGTGATCCTTCTAGTCATAAATTCCATGAGTTATTTCTTCTTCTGTTCTAGGGCTTCCTTTTCTTCTTTTCTCCGGATCTGGTCTTTTTCAATCCATATCTTTCCTAACAAATATGGAAATGGGACGCGGTCCTCAAAAAATATAATGACTTCGAACTCTTCCTCTGTCAAATTTCCATGGGTACTCATAGCTATTTGGGTAATTCTTCCACATAGGGTTACCATTTTGCCTTTAAATAATCCGATGGTTCCTAGTGAAGGGACCAAAGAAGGCCTTCCTAGGCTTTCCCAAGTTCTTTCTATCATAATTTTAATCGGTTTTCCCTCATCCAGAGCACAGTCAATGTCGAAGTCTCCTATTCTTACTTCGATTTTCTCCTTTTCTTTGAATATCTCTGATAAACTGACATCCTTATGATCATCTAGGGTTTATTTTATTTTCAGTAACATGATCTCTGATTCTTTCTGGGGTTCTTCCATAATTTTAGTCTCTTGAGCTCCTTCATAGTTTACTTGTTCCATATTTAGTTTTTCAAGTCTAACAATCATTCTAGGGCAATCCAATACTTCATGGTCCATAGATTTACAACAGAGGTAGCTAGGGTTTCTCCCAGGGCATTCCTTAGCAATATGTCTTGGCCTTCTGCAATTGTAACAAAGAGTTAATCCTCTCTTTATCGTCCATGATCCCCAACTCTTCTTGTATTGCACTCTAGGATCATGATGGCTAGCCTGAAAAAATTTCTTTCTAGGATCCTACATCCATTGGTTAGTCCAAAAATTATTTCTATGCATAGGTATAACATATCTTTCACTATTTCTATCAGACCTATTCATATCAAACTTTATTTTATCTAACAATACTCTAGTTTTGAGGCTAGGACAAAATCTATCAAGCATACCTAAATTCATGCTTCAGAAACAAAAAATTTCCACTTATCTTACCTATATAGAGAAAAATCTTTCAGATCTAAAAATTGAACTATTCTTACCTTTACTAGAGGCTAGAGCTTACAGATCTTACCTTTTTTCTGTGGAAATTTCTACTTTTACCTTTCTTAGAGCATAAAGTGTTCAGATATCACTTCTTTTCTTCAGTATCAACCTCTTTCTTGTAGATCCGACCTCTTTCCTTCAGATCTAACCTTTCTTTCTCAGCACAAAGCTTCATAGGTCAAGTAGAATACTACAAACTAGGGCAACAGATCTATGCACAGAGATTATTTCACACAAATATTTTTCTTCTTTTGTTCCTAGAAATCACAGTTCCAGGTCCCGTCAACGGAACCATTTGTTGGCACAGAGGCAGACCTAGGGTTCAATGCTCAAGAGTGCACCAACAAAACCCTAACTACCAGTCCTTTCAAAAACACCTGCGAAGAAGATGAAGTCTCACCCGAGGTAGAGGCAGGGGTGGTTGTAGGACTCAGATGTCTGCAACCTTAGCTAGGACACTGATCTATGATTATATCTTTTATAGGGCACTTAGCATAGATTATTCATCAATATTTAACCCTTATGGTACTTCATAGATAGCACAGAGCATCGCAATGAATAATTAGACTAAATATGATTTAGTACTTAGCCACAGAAATATAGATTAGATTAAACATATCAAGCACTAAGCATCTTATACATCATATCTAACATTCATCCATATATCATAAGCACAAAGCATAACTAGATATATTTAATCACAACAAGCACTTAGCCAAGAAGGAGATAAAGACATTAGGTCAAAACACAGAGCACAATACACATAGTTATTGTTGTTCACCCCCACCCTAGGGCTATGTCCACAAAGTATTCTTATTTATATTATCTCGGTCAAGCAATTACAACACAGAGCTTTAGTGACCCTTACTTCACACGGGACATAAGATCTGCGCAGCTCGCTAGATCATTATTCCTTGCACTTCAAAAAAAACTACAACAACTTGCACTTAGCCTTTCAATCTCCTTACAATCATGCACAGAACACTTGCAATATACATCCAATCACACAGATCTAGCTACTAGCACTAAGCCTTTAGATATACATCACATAGATGTACTACTATTACTACTCTCTACTTACATTGCCTAAGTATCTATTTATAGATTATAAAATGGGCCTAAGCATGGGTAAACCCATGGGCCAACATCCCTTTTCCCTTTACATCAACCCAAAACCCTAAAAGGGACCCAAAAATAGGTCTTGCTTCCCTAATTTCCGCTTCGCGTTGCGCTCCATCTTTGGCAAGCTGTCGCAGTCCCAAAAATGGTCAAATATGATCAAGTATTCTTCAAAACTTGGTCAAGGGCGAACAGGAAGCAGAGAGACCATAGATCCTCTCTGAAGCACATGAAGGCATCGTAGGAGGACACTATGCAAGGAAATCAACAATGCAAAAGATTATTAGGGTTGGCCTTTGGTGGCCTACTCTACACAGAGATGCTAAGGATTATTATAGAGCTTGCGATGCATGTCAAAGAGTTGGGAAACCATCCATAAGAGATGAAATGCCTTTAGCACCATAGCTGACCCTACAAGCATTTGAAAAATGGGCCATTAACTTCATAGGACGTATAAACCCACCAGGGAAGCGCACATGAGTTAGATACATAATCATCGTGATTGAGTATTTGACCAGATGGGCAGAAGCAAGAGAAGTTAAGGATTGTAGTGCAATTACAACTGTGTGCTTCATATTTGATGACATCATAACCAGGTTTGGATGCCTGAAGACCCTTATGAGCGATGAAGGTACACATTTCATCAATAAGACCATTGAAGCCTTGACTCATGAATTTGAAGTTCGCCATCAGAAGAGCACACCCTATCATCCACAAGCAAATGAGATAGCTGAAGCATTCAATAAAATATTGGAGACAACGTTGATGAAGATATGAAGTGTGAACAGGGATGACTAGGATTTAAGAGTACCAACAGTATTATGGGCCTATATAACCACTTGCAATAAATTGACCATGCAGATGCCCTTCAAATTGGTCTATGGTCTAGAAGCAGTTGTAACCATGGAATATTTGGTTCCTATTCTGAGATGCAGCCTTTACAGATATGGATGACACTAGTTCTATGCAAGAGAGGCTTGTGTAGTTGGTCGAATTGGAAGAAGACATATTTATTGCAGGATTTCACTAGCAGGTTTAGAAAGAAAGAGAGAAGGCCTACCATGATAAACACATCAAAAAGAAGGCATTTAAGCAAGGTGATTTGGTATTGGCATATGACAATAAGTTCATGAAGCATCCAGGAAAGTTCAAATGCATTGGCTTGGCCCATATGAGGTTGCCTATGTTACAGAAGAAGGAGTTGTGCAGTTGAAGACTTTGAATGGAGAATGGAAGGATGGATTAGTGAATGGGAGCTGGTTGAAATTGTATTGTGACAACCAACTGCCTCACAACTCTCAATAAAATAAAAAGGAAAAGGGTATAGGTACCAGGTGTAGTTGAAACTGGGTACTAGACACAGAAAAGATAGTCTACACAAGGAAGGAAGGGAGGACTAGAGCTGGAAGCACAGGCTGCCCCGCACATTTTGAAGTCGAAGTAAAAAAAAAGAATCGGATCTGAAGTGCTTCAGGACGAGTCACGGGTGAGTGTTGGGGGCCTGTTGGCCCTTGGCTATGGAAGCAAGTGAAGATCAAGGAAGAAAAGGAGAAATGCAAACTGGGCGGAAGACACAATGAATGATACTGGGTTGAAGTGAGCAGAAGAGAAGAAAAGACGGTGAAAAGTAAGAGAAAGCAAGTTGCCAGATGAGAAGATAGAGGATGACAGATCCAAAAGAAAGACAGATTGTGGACAACTCAGCAAGCAGAAAAATCTACCATTGTATGCTTTGGAGCACCGTTCGAGAAGGAAGGAAAGACAGGTTGGCGAAGCCCTAAAAATGTGGGTCAAGTTGACCTAGGGTTTTTGACACCTAGGGTTTTGGTATCTAGGGTTTTGACACTTAGGTCTCACCCTAAGGCTATCAGTGAGCTATTGTAATGTATAAATAGAGGTCTAAAGNCTATCAGCTTGTAGTAGGATTGGAGTTGTTGTTTATGCTCATCACCGCACACTGTAATATAAGTGAAGTGGCGATCTGAACTAAATTTCATCAAAGGTATAAACCTATGAAGTGCATTTGGGGTGATTCATGGTGTAGACTGAATTGCATTCTTCAGTTGGTTGAAGTAGGTGTGGAAGACAACATTGGACTACCACTACTTGTTCATGTCACTGGAGTACCACAGTGTACAAAACTTTGTGGCTAGTGGTTCGAAAGGTTCAATCTCCAGAAAAGTGGCTCCCTCTGGCAGTTCCCAAGCGATGAAAGCGATGAGTATGAGTAACCAACTAAAGTGGAACTCATACCCTTGGTCTTGCACTCCTCTACAATMTAGCTCTAATTGGCTTACAAGATACTGTGCCCAATTCATCTGTAGTCCMTCGACGCACTTCCCTGCGAGGTCAACTACGAAGCTAGTCACCTGTGTTGGTCTTTTCTTACGAACTAACTTTCCCGTGATCAGCTGACATGACATGAAAGGCGCACTATGCGTACCCTTCTCTACATTGCCATAAGTTTCCTTTATCCATTGTGCTAGTTCTCGGTCTAAGGTCTTGCCTGGGTAAAAGTCATGTGGATCAAGGCCTTGCATGCTAAGTCCTATGATAAAATTGATTAGAGTCAGATCCATAGTGATGCAGTGGTCCAACCATAAGTATCAAGATAGCAACAACATGACGCATGCGTTGACTTCCTGGTGTCTGCCGAAGTGAGTGATCTTCATTACGTTGAGCAGTGTGAACTGCGCGAGGTTCTAGGTTCAGGACTGCGGGATAGTCTTAGGATTTATACCTTTGGTATTTGTTAAGTATTTATGTGGAGCTAACATGTTGTAGGTTTTGCAATCTCCAAGGTTAAAATCATTAAATTTCAGTGTTGCGAGCTTATCCTGGTCAGCACGTACTGCGTGCACCCCTTTCGGAAGATATGCGGTGATCAAGGTGTACTCAAATTCTCTAGGTACACTATCGTGGTTAATATTGCCACTCAAAGGTGGTATGTAAACTGGCAGAATGCGCGGGTTCAGCTTGGCATTTTCAATATCATCTATGTGCTTTGTTCTTGTCTCGGTCATGGTTCTGGAAGGTCCTACTCCACAAGCAGTGGAGGGAGAAGCTTGGACTCCTTCTATCGATGATGCTTGCACACCTGTAGACATCCTTCTCTCTAACATGACTCTCAGCCATTAGGTCAATCAAAACTTCTTCAACTACTTTCTCAACAGCATTGAGCTCGTCCGACATACAAGCTTGGGTCCACTAGCTCAAGTGTGAAAATGAATTTAGAGACTACGATGAAAAGTATGGGAACAAGGAAATGATCACAGGGTGAAGTAATCTCAAGTTTCAGGCTCAAATTCTCACTTAGCAAAAAGTATTCTCGGTGCCTAGCGTGACAAACTAAGTAGGGAAACTTGGCAACGATCTGCTTGCAACAGATATGGGGCCTTCATTAAATCTGTTCTATGCATTTTGGTGTTGTCCAATGGTCTAGTGGGAACCCATAATTACTCTTTGACCTGTTCAGGGTGGAAGTCGAATGGGTATATCAGTCCAATGGCTATATTGTTGTGCCATGGCGAAGTGCCAGATGTCACTGTTCTGATATCTCGGTGAAGCTCAATTCTTGTGATTTTTCTTTCTGTGAAGTTTCCTCTGGATTCTTCTGTAACTTTCTGATTTTGTCCCTCTTCTTACTTAGCTTTTTAGCCTTTTTCCCAGTGAGCTTAGTCTCGGTCATTCTTTTTCCATTCTGAGTCTTATCTTCTCTCAACATAGTCACTTTGTGTTGCTTAGGTTCTTTCTTCAGATCCAAGGGTAATACTCCTTCATCATATGAATTAGTTATTTCGTTCTTATGTGGTTCCTCTAACACTCTTATAGCTTCAAAATCCAGGTCATTGGTGTTTAACAACTGAGAATTGTTCTCTTGTTCCTCCATCAAGTAGGTGATCCTTCTAGTCATAAATTCCATGAGTTATTTCTTCTTCTGTTCTAGGGCTTCCTTTTCTTCTTTTCTCCGGATCTGGTCTTTTTCAATCCATATCTTTCCTAACAAATATGGAAATGGGACGCGGTCCTCAAAAAATATAATGACTTCGAACTCTTCCTCTGTCAAATTTCCATGGGTACTCATAGCTATTTGGGTAATTCTTCCACATAGGGTTACCATTTTGCCTTTAAATAATCCGATGGTTCCTAGTGAAGGGACCAAAGAAGGCCTTCCTAGGCTTTCCCAAGTTCTTTCTATCATAATTTTAATCGGTTTTCCCTCATCCAGAGCACAGTCAATGTCGAAGTCTCCTATTCTTACTTCGATTTTCTCCTTTTCTTTGAATATCTCTGATAAACTGACATCCTTATGATCATCTAGGGTTTATTTTATTTTCAGTAACATGATCTCTGATTCTTTCTGGGGTTCTTCCATAATTTTAGTCTCTTGAGCTCCTTCATAGTTTACTTGTTCCATATTTAGTTTTTCAAGTCTAACAATCATTCTAGGGCAATCCAATACTTCATGGTCCATAGATTTACAACAGAGGTAGCTAGGGTTTCTCCCAGGGCATTCCTTAGCAATATGTCTTGGCCTTCTGCAATTGTAACAAAGAGTTAATCCTCTCTTTATCGTCCATGATCCCCAACTCTTCTTGTATTGCACTCTAGGATCATGATGGCTAGCCTGAAAAAATTTCTTTCTAGGATCCTACATCCATTGGTTAGTCCAAAAATTATTTCTATGCATAGGTATAACATATCTTTCACTATTTCTATCAGACCTATTCATATCAAACTTTATTTTATCTAACAATACTCTAGTTTTGAGGCTAGGACAAAATCTATCAAGCATACCTAAATTCATGCTTCAGAAACAAAAAATTTCCACTTATCTTACCTATATAGAGAAAAATCTTTCAGATCTAAAAATTGAACTATTCTTACCTTTACTAGAGGCTAGAGCTTACAGATCTTACCTTTTTTCTGTGGAAATTTCTACTTTTACCTTTCTTAGAGCATAAAGTGTTCAGATATCACTTCTTTTCTTCAGTATCAACCTCTTTCTTGTAGATCCGACCTCTTTCCTTCAGATCTAACCTTTCTTTCTCAGCACAAAGCTTCATAGGTCAAGTAGAATACTACAAACTAGGGCAACAGATCTATGCACAGAGATTATTTCACACAAATATTTTTCTTCTTTTGTTCCTAGAAATCACAGTTCCAGGTCCCGTCAACGGAACCATTTGTTGGCACAGAGGCAGACCTAGGGTTCAATGCTCAAGAGTGCACCAACAAAACCCTAACTACCAGTCCTTTCAAAAACACCTGCGAAGAAGATGAAGTCTCACCCGAGGTAGAGGCAGGGGTGGTTGTAGGACTCAGATGTCTGCAACCTTAGCTAGGACACTGATCTATGATTATATCTTTTATAGGGCACTTAGCATAGATTATTCATCAATATTTAACCCTTATGGTACTTCATAGATAGCACAGAGCATCGCAATGAATAATTAGACTAAATATGATTTAGTACTTAGCCACAGAAATATAGATTAGATTAAACATATCAAGCACTAAGCATCTTATACATCATATCTAACATTCATCCATATATCATAAGCACAAAGCATAACTAGATATATTTAATCACAACAAGCACTTAGCCAAGAAGGAGATAAAGACATTAGGTCAAAACACAGAGCACAATACACATAGTTATTGTTGTTCACCCCCACCCTAGGGCTATGTCCACAAAGTATTCTTATTTATATTATCTCGGTCAAGCAATTACAACACAGAGCTTTAGTGACCCTTACTTCACACGGGACATAAGATCTGCGCAGCTCGCTAGATCATTATTCCTTGCACTTCAAAAAAAACTACAACAACTTGCACTTAGCCTTTCAATCTCCTTACAATCATGCACAGAACACTTGCAATATACATCCAATCACACAGATCTAGCTACTAGCACTAAGCCTTTAGATATACATCACATAGATGTACTACTATTACTACTCTCTACTTACATTGCCTAAGTATCTATTTATAGATTATAAAATGGGCCTAAGCATGGGTAAACCCATGGGCCAACATCCCTTTTCCCTTTACATCAACCCAAAACCCTAAAAGGGACCCAAAAATAGGTCTTGCTTCCCTAATTTCCGCTTCGCGTTGCGCTCCATCTTTGGCAAGCTGTCGCAGTCCCAAAAATGGTCAAATATGATCAAGTATTCTTCAAAACTTGGTCAAGGGCGAACAGGAAGCAGAGAGACCATAGATCCTCTCTGAAGCACATGAAGGCATCGTAGGAGGACACTATGCAAGGAAATCAACAATGCAAAAGATTATTAGGGTTGGCCTTTGGTGGCCTACTCTACACAGAGATGCTAAGGATTATTATAGAGCTTGCGATGCATGTCAAAGAGTTGGGAAACCATCCATAAGAGATGAAATGCCTTTAGCACCATAGCTGACCCTACAAGCATTTGAAAAATGGGCCATTAACTTCATAGGACGTATAAACCCACCAGGGAAGCGCACATGAGTTAGATACATAATCATCGTGATTGAGTATTTGACCAGATGGGCAGAAGCAAGAGAAGTTAAGGATTGTAGTGCAATTACAACTGTGTGCTTCATATTTGATGACATCATAACCAGGTTTGGATGCCTGAAGACCCTTATGAGCGATGAAGGTACACATTTCATCAATAAGACCATTGAAGCCTTGACTCATGAATTTGAAGTTCGCCATCAGAAGAGCACACCCTATCATCCACAAGCAAATGAGATAGCTGAAGCATTCAATAAAATATTGGAGACAACGTTGATGAAGATATGAAGTGTGAACAGGGATGACTAGGATTTAAGAGTACCAACAGTATTATGGGCCTATATAACCACTTGCAATAAATTGACCATGCAGATGCCCTTCAAATTGGTCTATGGTCTAGAAGCAGTTGTAACCATGGAATATTTGGTTCCTATTCTGAGATGCAGCCTTTACAGATATGGATGACACTAGTTCTATGCAAGAGAGGCTTGTGTAGTTGGTCGAATTGGAAGAAGACATATTTATTGCAGGATTTCACTAGCAGGTTTAGAAAGAAAGAGAGAAGGCCTACCATGATAAACACATCAAAAAGAAGGCATTTAAGCAAGGTGATTTGGTATTGGCATATGACAATAAGTTCATGAAGCATCCAGGAAAGTTCAAATGCATTGGCTTGGCCCATATGAGGTTGCCTATGTTACAGAAGAAGGAGTTGTGCAGTTGAAGACTTTGAATGGAGAATGGAAGGATGGATTAGTGAATGGGAGCTGGTTGAAATTGTATTGTGACAACCAACTGCCTCACAACTCTCAATAAAATAAAAAGGAAAAGGGTATAGGTACCAGGTGTAGTTGAAACTGGGTACTAGACACAGAAAAGATAGTCTACACAAGGAAGGAAGGGAGGACTAGAGCTGGAAGCACAGGCTGCCCCGCACATTTTGAAGTCGAAGTAAAAAAAAAGAATCGGATCTGAAGTGCTTCAGGACGAGTCACGGGTGAGTGTTGGGGGCCTGTTGGCCCTTGGCTATGGAAGCAAGTGAAGATCAAGGAAGAAAAGGAGAAATGCAAACTGGGCGGAAGACACAATGAATGATACTGGGTTGAAGTGAGCAGAAGAGAAGAAAAGACGGTGAAAAGTAAGAGAAAGCAAGTTGCCAGATGAGAAGATAGAGGATGACAGATCCAAAAGAAAGACAGATTGTGGACAACTCAGCAAGCAGAAAAATCTACCATTGTATGCTTTGGAGCACCGTTCGAGAAGGAAGGAAAGACAGGTTGGCGAAGCCCTAAAAATGTGGGTCAAGTTGACCTAGGGTTTTTGACACCTAGGGTTTTGGTATCTAGGGTTTTGACACTTAGGTCTCACCCTAAGGCTATCAGTGAGCTATTGTAATGTATAAATAGAGGTCTAAAGGACCTGGGATGGGTCATTGGTATTGTTGATTCTAGTTTTGTTTTTCGCATGAGTGATTATTGTTGTGTGAAAGAGAAGTGTTAAGTGTAGAGCCTTCTAGTATTGTAATATATTTAGTTAGGTGTGAAGATCTACCCTATAGCTGGATGCACAGGGAGGGAAGAGATAGAGAAGAGAAGAAAGAAGATCTACTAGTTAAGAGCACAGACAAGAACTATATGCTTCATATTCATATATTATAAAGAACAATTTTGTGGGCGTAGCCCTAGGGAGAGGGTGAACCATGTATATATTGTGTTGTGTATGATTTATGATGTGTTCCCTGCCATTTGATATGATTCTATTGTGATATTCTATAGATATGAAGTATAACTTGTGTAGTAGGTTTAAGGAAGATAAAGAATACTAGATGACTGTGTATTGTTGTTGTGAATCCATTCTTCATTTCCTATGGTTGTAGAAACTTGTGTCCTACAACCCCCTATAGCTACTTCGGGTGAGACTGCATCTAATTCACAGGTGTTACCGAAAGGGACAGTAGTNTCAGCCATTAGGTCAATCAAAACTTCTTCAACTACTTTCTCAACAGCATTGAGCTCGTCCGACATACAAGCTTGGGTCCACTAGCTCAAGTGTGAAAATGAATTTAGAGACTACGATGAAAAGTATGGGAACAAGGAAATGATCACAGGGTGAAGTAATCTCAAGTTTCAGGCTCAAATTCTCACTTAGCAAAAAGTATTCTCGGTGCCTAGCGTGACAAACTAAGTAGGGAAACTTGGCAACGATCTGCTTGCAACAGATATGGGGCCTTCATTAAATCTGTTCTATGCATTTTGGTGTTGTCCAATGGTCTAGTGGGAACCCATAATTACTCTTTGACCTGTTCAGGGTGGAAGTCGAATGGGTATATCAGTCCAATGGCTATATTGTTGTGCCATGGCGAAGTGCCAGATGTCACTGTTCTGATATCTCGGTGAAGCTCAATTCTTGTGATTTTTCTTTCTGTGAAGTTTCCTCTGGATTCTTCTGTAACTTTCTGATTTTGTCCCTCTTCTTACTTAGCTTTTTAGCCTTTTTCCCAGTGAGCTTAGTCTCGGTCATTCTTTTTCCATTCTGAGTCTTATCTTCTCTCAACATAGTCACTTTGTGTTGCTTAGGTTCTTTCTTCAGATCCAAGGGTAATACTCCTTCATCATATGAATTAGTTATTTCGTTCTTATGTGGTTCCTCTAACACTCTTATAGCTTCAAAATCCAGGTCATTGGTGTTTAACAACTGAGAATTGTTCTCTTGTTCCTCCATCAAGTAGGTGATCCTTCTAGTCATAAATTCCATGAGTTATTTCTTCTTCTGTTCTAGGGCTTCCTTTTCTTCTTTTCTCCGGATCTGGTCTTTTTCAATCCATATCTTTCCTAACAAATATGGAAATGGGACGCGGTCCTCAAAAAATATAATGACTTCGAACTCTTCCTCTGTCAAATTTCCATGGGTACTCATAGCTATTTGGGTAATTCTTCCACATAGGGTTACCATTTTGCCTTTAAATAATCCGATGGTTCCTAGTGAAGGGACCAAAGAAGGCCTTCCTAGGCTTTCCCAAGTTCTTTCTATCATAATTTTAATCGGTTTTCCCTCATCCAGAGCACAGTCAATGTCGAAGTCTCCTATTCTTACTTCGATTTTCTCCTTTTCTTTGAATATCTCTGATAAACTGACATCCTTATGATCATCTAGGGTTTATTTTATTTTCAGTAACATGATCTCTGATTCTTTCTGGGGTTCTTCCATAATTTTAGTCTCTTGAGCTCCTTCATAGTTTACTTGTTCCATATTTAGTTTTTCAAGTCTAACAATCATTCTAGGGCAATCCAATACTTCATGGTCCATAGATTTACAACAGAGGTAGCTAGGGTTTCTCCCAGGGCATTCCTTAGCAATATGTCTTGGCCTTCTGCAATTGTAACAAAGAGTTAATCCTCTCTTTATCGTCCATGATCCCCAACTCTTCTTGTATTGCACTCTAGGATCATGATGGCTAGCCTGAAAAAATTTCTTTCTAGGATCCTACATCCATTGGTTAGTCCAAAAATTATTTCTATGCATAGGTATAACATATCTTTCACTATTTCTATCAGACCTATTCATATCAAACTTTATTTTATCTAACAATACTCTAGTTTTGAGGCTAGGACAAAATCTATCAAGCATACCTAAATTCATGCTTCAGAAACAAAAAATTTCCACTTATCTTACCTATATAGAGAAAAATCTTTCAGATCTAAAAATTGAACTATTCTTACCTTTACTAGAGGCTAGAGCTTACAGATCTTACCTTTTTTCTGTGGAAATTTCTACTTTTACCTTTCTTAGAGCATAAAGTGTTCAGATATCACTTCTTTTCTTCAGTATCAACCTCTTTCTTGTAGATCCGACCTCTTTCCTTCAGATCTAACCTTTCTTTCTCAGCACAAAGCTTCATAGGTCAAGTAGAATACTACAAACTAGGGCAACAGATCTATGCACAGAGATTATTTCACACAAATATTTTTCTTCTTTTGTTCCTAGAAATCACAGTTCCAGGTCCCGTCAACGGAACCATTTGTTGGCACAGAGGCAGACCTAGGGTTCAATGCTCAAGAGTGCACCAACAAAACCCTAACTACCAGTCCTTTCAAAAACACCTGCGAAGAAGATGAAGTCTCACCCGAGGTAGAGGCAGGGGTGGTTGTAGGACTCAGATGTCTGCAACCTTAGCTAGGACACTGATCTATGATTATATCTTTTATAGGGCACTTAGCATAGATTATTCATCAATATTTAACCCTTATGGTACTTCATAGATAGCACAGAGCATCGCAATGAATAATTAGACTAAATATGATTTAGTACTTAGCCACAGAAATATAGATTAGATTAAACATATCAAGCACTAAGCATCTTATACATCATATCTAACATTCATCCATATATCATAAGCACAAAGCATAACTAGATATATTTAATCACAACAAGCACTTAGCCAAGAAGGAGATAAAGACATTAGGTCAAAACACAGAGCACAATACACATAGTTATTGTTGTTCACCCCCACCCTAGGGCTATGTCCACAAAGTATTCTTATTTATATTATCTCGGTCAAGCAATTACAACACAGAGCTTTAGTGACCCTTACTTCACACGGGACATAAGATCTGCGCAGCTCGCTAGATCATTATTCCTTGCACTTCAAAAAAAACTACAACAACTTGCACTTAGCCTTTCAATCTCCTTACAATCATGCACAGAACACTTGCAATATACATCCAATCACACAGATCTAGCTACTAGCACTAAGCCTTTAGATATACATCACATAGATGTACTACTATTACTACTCTCTACTTACATTGCCTAAGTATCTATTTATAGATTATAAAATGGGCCTAAGCATGGGTAAACCCATGGGCCAACATCCCTTTTCCCTTTACATCAACCCAAAACCCTAAAAGGGACCCAAAAATAGGTCTTGCTTCCCTAATTTCCGCTTCGCGTTGCGCTCCATCTTTGGCAAGCTGTCGCAGTCCCAAAAATGGTCAAATATGATCAAGTATTCTTCAAAACTTGGTCAAGGGCGAACAGGAAGCAGAGAGACCATAGATCCTCTCTGAAGCACATGAAGGCATCGTAGGAGGACACTATGCAAGGAAATCAACAATGCAAAAGATTATTAGGGTTGGCCTTTGGTGGCCTACTCTACACAGAGATGCTAAGGATTATTATAGAGCTTGCGATGCATGTCAAAGAGTTGGGAAACCATCCATAAGAGATGAAATGCCTTTAGCACCATAGCTGACCCTACAAGCATTTGAAAAATGGGCCATTAACTTCATAGGACGTATAAACCCACCAGGGAAGCGCACATGAGTTAGATACATAATCATCGTGATTGAGTATTTGACCAGATGGGCAGAAGCAAGAGAAGTTAAGGATTGTAGTGCAATTACAACTGTGTGCTTCATATTTGATGACATCATAACCAGGTTTGGATGCCTGAAGACCCTTATGAGCGATGAAGGTACACATTTCATCAATAAGACCATTGAAGCCTTGACTCATGAATTTGAAGTTCGCCATCAGAAGAGCACACCCTATCATCCACAAGCAAATGAGATAGCTGAAGCATTCAATAAAATATTGGAGACAACGTTGATGAAGATATGAAGTGTGAACAGGGATGACTAGGATTTAAGAGTACCAACAGTATTATGGGCCTATATAACCACTTGCAATAAATTGACCATGCAGATGCCCTTCAAATTGGTCTATGGTCTAGAAGCAGTTGTAACCATGGAATATTTGGTTCCTATTCTGAGATGCAGCCTTTACAGATATGGATGACACTAGTTCTATGCAAGAGAGGCTTGTGTAGTTGGTCGAATTGGAAGAAGACATATTTATTGCAGGATTTCACTAGCAGGTTTAGAAAGAAAGAGAGAAGGCCTACCATGATAAACACATCAAAAAGAAGGCATTTAAGCAAGGTGATTTGGTATTGGCATATGACAATAAGTTCATGAAGCATCCAGGAAAGTTCAAATGCATTGGCTTGGCCCATATGAGGTTGCCTATGTTACAGAAGAAGGAGTTGTGCAGTTGAAGACTTTGAATGGAGAATGGAAGGATGGATTAGTGAATGGGAGCTGGTTGAAATTGTATTGTGACAACCAACTGCCTCACAACTCTCAATAAAATAAAAAGGAAAAGGGTATAGGTACCAGGTGTAGTTGAAACTGGGTACTAGACACAGAAAAGATAGTCTACACAAGGAAGGAAGGGAGGACTAGAGCTGGAAGCACAGGCTGCCCCGCACATTTTGAAGTCGAAGTAAAAAAAAAGAATCGGATCTGAAGTGCTTCAGGACGAGTCACGGGTGAGTGTTGGGGGCCTGTTGGCCCTTGGCTATGGAAGCAAGTGAAGATCAAGGAAGAAAAGGAGAAATGCAAACTGGGCGGAAGACACAATGAATGATACTGGGTTGAAGTGAGCAGAAGAGAAGAAAAGACGGTGAAAAGTAAGAGAAAGCAAGTTGCCAGATGAGAAGATAGAGGATGACAGATCCAAAAGAAAGACAGATTGTGGACAACTCAGCAAGCAGAAAAATCTACCATTGTATGCTTTGGAGCACCGTTCGAGAAGGAAGGAAAGACAGGTTGGCGAAGCCCTAAAAATGTGGGTCAAGTTGACCTAGGGTTTTTGACACCTAGGGTTTTGGTATCTAGGGTTTTGACACTTAGGTCTCACCCTAAGGCTATCAGTGAGCTATTGTAATGTATAAATAGAGGTCTAAAGTACCTGGGATGGGTCATTGGTATTGTTGATTCTAGTTTTGTTTTTCGCATGAGTGATTATTGTTGTGTGAAAGAGAAGTGCTAAGTGTAGAGCCTTCTAGTATTGTAATATATTTAGTTAGGTGTGAAGATATACCCTATAGCTGGGTGCACAGGGAGGGAAGAGATAGAGAAGAGAAGAAAGAAGATCTACTAGTTAAGAGCACAGACAAGAACTATATGCTTCATCTTCATATATTATAAAGAACAATTCTGTGGGCGTAGCCCTAGGGAGAGGGTGAACCATGTATATATTGTGTTGTGTATGATTTATGATGTGTTCCCTGCCATTTGATATGCTTCTATTGTGATATTGTGTAGATATGAAGTATAACTTGTGTAGTAGGTTTAAGGAAGATAAAGAATACTAGATGACTGTGTATTGTTGTTGTGAATCCATTCTTCATTCCCTATGGTTGTAGAAACTTGTGTCCTACAACCCCCTATAGCTACTTCGGGTGAGACTGCATCTACTTCACAGGTGTTACCGAAAGGGACAGTAGTTAGGGATTGTTGGTGCGCTCTTGGAGTTGAACTCTGGGTCTGACCCTGTGCCAACAAGGATTGCATTCAAATTTTGGAATATCTAAGGGAAACTTAGTCAGCATGGGAGGCCAATGTGGATCATGACAAATCAGGTCATTAAGAAACCTTGACAAATTTGGCAGAAGTAACGTTGCCAGAAATGGTAGTTTGGGTTGGGTACTATGTACACGAAAAAGGGGGCTTGGAGTTTGACTGGCACTAGGTTGCCAGGAAAAGTTGGGTTGTTGGCCAGGGTTTTAATAGACACCATGGCCTTGACCAACTTACAAAAACTACGTTTGCTAAGATATCATCAGTTGATTCTCATAATTAGACAATGAGGGTTGGGTGAGGATCACTCCTGACATTGTGCTCCAAAGATTCTGGAAGGGGTTTCCCCCAACCAATCCAAAGGGAATGGATACTGAGCCTTGCTTAGGGTTCCCTTGAACATGGAAGGGGTTTCCCCTGACCGAAATCCCTTGCAAGGGAACTGATCCCTGCTAAGGATTCCAAAGTCCTTGTGAGGAGAAAATTCATGTACTTTCCCCCGGCGTAGGAATAATACCCTGCACAGGATTCTGTTGTCCAAAACCAGGGTTTCCCCCGACCAAGAAGAAAACTAAAAAAAAATCATTATTACCAAATTCCTTGAACAAAGAGAATGACATGGATCCGACCTGCGTGGTGTAAGAAGATGGTCCTAGAATTCCTTCTCCAAACAAGCTGTAGTTTGTACTTGCCTTAAAGAGTTGCTAGAAAGAACCATCAAGCGAGGGGGATGGCGGAGGTATATGACCCCCACCATAAGGGATAGCATTAAAAGGGACTGAAGTGCTCCCGGTGGAACCTTGCATGAGAGAATTTGATATCCCTACCGCCAGACCCACAGTCTGTAGGGTGGATTAGGTAAAAATAGAATTTGAATTGAAGTTGAGAATCCCATATGAAAATGGAGGATCCATTGCACTTTGCATAAATAGAGCAGTGGTCACTATCGATGACAGAATTAGACCACTGCCTGAAGTAGAGAGGTTTGAGACCATTGTTGTCTAGATTGACGAAGGTGGGTTAAGAGGTGGAATACCCCCTATGGTGGCAACCATTAAGGGAGTGTGAGGAATCTCAGATGAAGTAGTAGAATTTTCTTCCATATATTCTTGTAATACTATCTGACGCTTGTAAGGTGTTACCCGCAGAGGGACAACTTGTACCAAGATTGGCGCCGACAAGTCAGTGATAAGAGAGTTGGCTGGATTGAGAGATTCTACTCCAAGGTCATAAACAGTAGGTTCCTCCAGATTCGAGTAATCTCCTCTCAGAACAGGCTCGGGCACAATTTCTTGTATCCCGGTCACTTAATATGACCCTTGCTAGTCAAGTCTTCACCGCAACAATGGCGGTGGTGGCTCCAATGTAACCGACGACAGGCCCTAAAGCCTTTGCGACCATCGAAGCTCTTGATATTCCATTTTGTGAAAATATAAACAACACAGTAAGGCTTCAATTAATATTTAAAACCAAGAACACACTAGAAAAATTACTATAATATAAACCAAGCAAACAACTATCTAGTTGGAAGAACAGTTACGCCAACCAACACTAGATAAACGTACCAGTGCAAGTGAAACTCGAACATAGAATCACCCTGTAGTTATACTCTACAAAGTGTGACCAGACATCTACCCTAGGTACCGTTGTATACCCCCACAGTCACCTATGTAAGTCCCTATAATAAAGGCAACTAAGTTTCCAACTCGTGAGCAGTCACCAGGCAGGTATAGTTGACAATAGGGTGGACCACAATTAGCAGGATAACAAGTCTAAAACCTATCGAGGGTATCGAAAGAAAGTGGTCTGGAAGACAATTGAGGATCTTGAATGGATTCGAGGTCCACAAAGCTCCCTAGGAAAATGAGAGCGATATTGTCCCATGAAAAATCCTCAATATGCATTCCCCACTACGTTTAGTCTAGCTTTGTAGGGGTTATCTCCACTACCTTTCCTCATGAGACCTCATGTTTAGCCCCAGTGTTAGAGGGGGGTCCCGGATAACTTTCATGCCACTAGAATTTTAACACTCCCTAGATATAACTTCGATGTTTGTTTAAAAGCCTTGAAGAGTTTCCTCTCCAACCTAATTCAAGGATTGTTGTAGGTGAATCCCCCTGTGGACAAGTGGATTCCCTCTTTCTCTCTAGACTCCTAAGGCCAAGATAGAAAAGTGATTAACATGGAAACTAACTTCCTTTTATATCTAATCAAGCTAATGAATGAAAGAGAATGAGAAATATATGTACCTTATTAGCGATGTTTATCCCTGCAAATTCCTGGCTGAGCTTTGATCCTGAGCTACCTGATAGGTCCTGCAAAAAAAACAAAGGTACAAAATACTTCCTACTCTACTGAGATTAGCTCAAGAATAGATCCATCTACTACAGACAAACTCATATGGAACAAGCACAAGTTTGAAAGAAATAGTCCAAGCATTGATTATATTAATGAGAACAAGTAAAAGTACTTACAGTCCTTTGAATGAAGGTGCAACAGCTTCTTCCAGTTCTCCTTTTCCAACTCATTTGTTCAAATAATCTCCACTGATTGTTTTGATGGAATCTCCCTCATGAGATCATAAGTTTGATGTAATTCCCAACCTCCATTCTACCTTTCACCATGAGAAGGCCTCCTTATATAACCTTGGAGAGGTCCAACCACTTGAGAGATATTTGGGATGAGTTGAGGATTCCTCTCCTTCAGTTGAGGATCTCCGCTAAGATCATGCCTTAACCATCAATTCGAATCCAACTACCTTTAGGAATTGAGGGATTCTTCCCTTATTTGCCTCAACAAACCCAGAATTTGCAAAAAAAAGGGTAGTGCTTTCCCAAAAGGATGCACAGGGCACTCAAGCACTCCCCCAAAGAGGCTTAGGGAGTGCTAGCACTCCTTGATAGTGGGTATGGGAGCACTCCTCTCCAAAATTCAGTTTTTGAGTGTTTTTTCCATGGAAAAAGGTTTGTACTCCCTATCAAGTGAATTCTCTTCTTCAAAACTAGTCTTTGGGGTGTCTTAAGTGTCTTTGTGATGTCTTTAGAGGCACGAAATAGGCAAGATGGCAGTATATTGTTTTTGACACTTGCAACAATTGTAGTTAATATGCGACACTTACAACACTTGTAATGACGACATTTGCGACACTATTGAAGTGAGTAATTTTGAGGTGTAACAGATTGCCCCCCAAAGTATGAAGTTAGAAGACGATGATGACTGAAGTACTTTGTAGACTTTTTGATCAAGGATATGGACATAGAGAAACCGTAAAAAGTTGCACACAACCATCAAACAAATATTCTGACATGTTTCAAACCCAAGGCAGGCATACCTATGCTTGAGTGATAAAGAGTTTTTAGGTATGGCTGCCATAAAATACACTGCAGATCCATAATTATATTGACAAAATGGTATAGCCACTGAAAATACAATGTGGATCTATACACCTATGACCTGAACTGATCATAGCCACGAAGAATACATAGTGGATCTACGAAATGACAAGGCATAGCCACGACCAATACAAAGTGGATCTATGTAACAATATATGTGTCATAGTTCAAGAGAACTCCTTCCCAACCTGGGAAAAGTACATATAAGAGTGATGACTCAACCCAGGGTCTTCTTACCGATCCCGATGTAGTATGAATCTAACCATGTGAATAGATGTCTTGATGTTGAACATGGCAGAAACCACTTGATTACCGATCAATGATGTAAATCGTTAACAAGTGCGAGGGAAATCACCATTGATGTCAATGATTCCCAAGGTACTCTAGTACATTCTGATGAATGTGAATAGATGAGATGAAGTCAAACATATGTGGAATGATTCAATCAGAGGTAAATGATGTAAACTCATTGTCGGACACGAGGAGGCCTTCCATTGAGGCATGCAGGTCCCAAGGTACTAACTGGTTTCTAAGTCTAAGTCCCTAGATAATGTGTTGAATTCGAAAGGAATAGACTCGTCAAAGGAGGGCCTTGATGTATCCCCCATCAACGACATGAAATAGACACAAAGATGTAATTGGTAGATCAAATGAACATGTACTGACACGGGTATTAAAACATGATATTTGTGATGGCTGACTCTCGAGGAAGATACTTCCCTTAAACACTGAGGCACATTAGTAGAAACTGGCATGGACCAAAACTTGATGATGCAGTGGATGTTGTGACTTTCGTCAAGTGACCCAAAGGAGTAAAATAAACTCATAGGATTGGCTCAGTGTAGAGGTTCAGCATATTAAAATGTGTGCAAAGACAAAATGTCATGTTCAAGGGCGACCGTAAGAGTTACTGGTAGTGTTCTCAAAACTGCTTGGCTTGCTTCTTTCAATTTTTCCCCCATCCAGATAGATGAGTACCTCTTTTTAATTTAACGAGCTTGAGGAGGGTAACACATGCTCGATATGACTCACCTTTGGTAATTCCCTCTTCCATTATTTAACAAACAAGAAGAAGTAAGGGTTTGGTCCCATATGGGCCCTTCAATGTATGATTGTTTAATGAGTCCATAGAAGGTAAGCTCAGTGGTTTTTCATATTTCGAAAGTCTGAAAACAACTTAAAGGTGACTCCAATGTTGTCCTTTTTCGTAATGTTAGTCTCGCGAGGCCTAAAAAGAGATAAATTATCACTCGAAAGATGCCCTTTCAAGCCTTTTAATGAGTGGGAAAGGAAGAAAGATCACCCGACAATCTTTTCATGTTTAGAGAGTCTGAAAAGAGCTCAAAGATGACTCCAGGGGGTTCCTTTTTCGTATATCCAAGCAGGTCCAAAAAATAGATAAACATTTACTTGGATGCATTCTCATGTATTTACGAGCATGATAAAGAACAAATACTAAGCTCAGTATGCCCCCAACTTGAAAGCTAGTGGCTTAACTCCATAATGATCATCAAAGGCTGGCGACATGCCCTCCAAGCTTCAATTCATTCACCGACTATGAGGTTGTCACCAATTTCTCCACTAGATGGAGAAAAAGGATAAGGGTGGATGAAATGAAGGTTCAAGAGAGGTGACTCTTTCATTTTTTAACGAGCTTGACATAGAAAAAAAACTATGCTCAAGGCTCTGGGTTCAATCCCTAGATTGTTGTTTCATTTTTTAACGAGCTTGCTACAGAGAGGAAAAAACTATGCTCGTGACCTTTGTTTCATTTTTTAATGATATTGCTACAGAGAAAATAAACTATGCTCATAGACTCTTCTTGATCATGGCTTCCAAGAGAATAACACTCTGGAAGAACACCATGTCAAGGGACAAAAATTGGTCATGGCTTCTAAGAGATCTTCACTAGATGGAAGAAAATCACTCTGGAAGGAACACATGTCGAGGGACGCAACAGGGTTAAGGAGATCAGGCTCCAATAGCCCTACTGAAGATATCACCATGTCAACTACTGGATCCAAATCATCAGAAGTTTAAAGCATGGGAGATGATGGAAAACCGACAGTAGGAGGGGAGATAGAGTGTATATCTGCCTGAATTTCTTCAGGAGGGGGAATAAAATAGGATCAATGATGGTTATCATCCCGAGGTATCTCGTCAATGCTCAACATTTCCTTAATAGATTCATCATAAGGAAAAATTAGGGAAATGTAGTCGATCGCAGATGACAAGGAACTTAACTATGATGGAATCGAGTAACTATCATGTGCCAATAGATGTTGGTCATCTGACGAGGGAGAAGTGGATTGTATAGAAATGTATGAGGTTTTAGCTGAACCAAGTGGCACAGTGTCACATAGTGCATCGAATTCCAAAGGAATAGGTACAATCCAAGGGTCATATGATTCCAAAGATTGATAAGTCATGGTCGAAATCATATCGACAGTGGAAATATGATGTGTAGTTGGTGGAAGTGGTGTAGGGAAGGTACCCATAAGGCTATAATATTTCAGTAAGTCAACACGAATTCTTTCATACGTGATCTTGTGATATCCTAAGAAAGGAATATTGTTGGTAGTGGGAGCACAAGCATCAGTCATGCAGAAATCCAACTAATCAACAGTGACAATTTTTCCCTGATGACGAAATTGTACACATAGAAAGACCGACGAGGCAATGACAGTCATAGCATAAACCCAACTTCTTCCAAGTAACAAGTTGTAATCAAGGGGAGCATCGACCACCTCGACATCAATAGTGACAGTTTTGCACCCAATTGGATGGGCATGGACTGTAAAATCCCATAGGGATGGAAACCTTGCCCATCGAAGGCATGTAACATCATTGGGGATTTGTTAAGTGCGGTTGATTTTAAACCTTTCCAACACACTAAAGACATGACACAAGTTGAGGCTCCCTCATCCAGAATAGTTCGGTGGATTTGTTGATTGTGAACAACAACATCAACTTGGAAAGCAAGTTGGTGGGACAGTCGAGACGCATAATTTTCTAGGTTAAACATGATATGGTTGGACAACTCAGGATCAATAGCGCCAATAACATCCAAGAGAATTCTACATTGACTAGGGTAGTGTTGTAGAACTTCTAATGCAGACATAGCACACGGTGCTTGATCCAAATCTTCAACAATGTTGTAGTTATGGGTGGCATGTGAACTAGGATTAAAGGTAGCTTTGCGGATAGTGCTCTTAGGAGGGCATAAGATAGAGTCAAACGTAGGTTTCTCAATTTGAAGTGGTCCAGACGAAGGATTAACCGATGGAGGACTAATGGAGGACAGTGATGGATCCGGTAAAGTACCGATACCGTTAGTGACCTTTCCTTTTTCAAGGTTACCTGGTGTGTCATATGTCTTAGAGCGAGTGTTCAAATTAATCCCATTCAACATATAAATATGTGCATTCATCGAGGCCTCATCATGAGGATGGATAGAACTACCCCCAGGAGAGGGGGTTTGAGAAACCATGGAATATTGTTGTTGTGGAAAAGGCTGAGTAAGAACAATGGGTTGTGAATTTCCTTGGAAAAGTTTGGCCACTTTATTGCGATGTAGATAGTCTCGAGTGTAGTGATCATCACCACAAATGATACACTGAAATTTTAGTTTCCATTGTGGTTTCTTTTCGGTAGCAGGTGTTTGAACTTGATTTTTTCGTTGTTCATTGTTATTAGTATTTTTCGATTTATTTTTTGTCTTATTCTTACCTTCAGATTGTTGTGAAGGGGCATATTGAACTAAATTCACCTCAGAGATCTGAGTTTGGGGGAAGGTAGAGGAGAGTGTGGTTGATTGGGAAGTAGATTGAGTTTTGACGGAACCGATAACACCATCTACATGAGATGAGGATGATGGCTTGGATGGATCAGTGTTAGCTCAAGAAACATTCAGAAGAAAATCATACAAAGTACCATATTGTGAATAAACCAAATCTAAGTACTGAGTCTGAGCAATGGTTTCTTCCTCGGTGACCACACCACCCATAGTGACATCGCGAGCGATCGGGGGTAAAAGTGATTTAGTGAACCATTCTGCCAATAATACGTCAGGAATGATTACCTTGATTATCCTTCATCATCATCTCCACTCATGAATATGGTTAGAGATATGCATAGAATCAGTTTGATGAAGGGAGGTCAAGAGTTCAGTACCCATCTTGTAGCGAATAGGTAGTTGAAAGTGCATGAGGAAAGACATGGAAAGGGAGTTGAAATCATGAAAAGAAGCACGTGGTAGTTTGATATACCACTTTGATGTTGAGCTCGTAAGTGTTCGCTGTAAAAGATGCAAATGTATAATATAATCCATGAGGGAGTTTGATGAACACCACAAATGGAAATTCATCACATGGTTATTTGGATCTTCTCCAGATTTTCCATCAAATTTCAGAATATCGAAAGGAAGTTTAGCTGGAATAACTGGCCAAACCAGTGAATGAAAAATAGGATCATTAGTTAACCGAGACAATTCTGGGAGATCCAGAGTTGCAAGGAAAGGTAGTTGTCAGTTAATTTGTGGATGATACTGGTGTGGCATAGGAACACCAGTAGGACCATAAATTGGGTTAGGTGGATAGTTGTAACCAGTAGGTCCTCCTACATATGGTTGTTGTTGACTAGGATAAACAAGATTCAATGATGGCTGAGAAACATTTGCATAACCGAGTGGGTTATGAGCATTATAAGCTGGGTGATTTGTTTTCCCAGAAAGAGGATCAACATCGTTCCCTTGAGGAGGGTAAGGAGTATATCCTAGAGGCGGATACACATTAGACCCATGGGGATGATAAGGTTGTTGTCCTTGAGTACTCCATATGGTGTTTGGGATGTTGCCTGGATAAGGTTTTCCATAAGATGGTCCGGAAGGAACAAGATTTGATATTCCTCCTTGTGGGTTATGATAAGAGTGTCCCCCAACATGGGTTTGGGTAAATGTGCCTCCAAAAAATACTCCCCAGGATTGTGAAGGGTTTCAGTAGACAAAGGTTTCCCCTCTTCTAGTGGTGGATTAACGACCGAGGTATGACTGGCAAAGGGAGGTTTCCTTCTGGGAAGAATATGAAAAGGGGGTTGTCCCCCGAGAGGGGTAGGCCTACCATAGGATGGTGGTATTCTAGGAGGGACAAGTCCACTATATGGTGGTTTCTCTTTAGTCGGTTGTATTTGGTTGGCAACTGTCTACATTCTCGGGTGAAAAGATGTCCCAGTAGGATCGTGCAGAACATGTGGAGCTGTAGAGTGAAAGTTTGTAAAACCGGGGGTAGGGATTGAAGTGCCTTGGGAATGAGTAGAGGTGATGAGTCTAGCATTAGGATAGACTTGTGTTGATGCAATAGTAGGATTAATGACTTGATCGATGGGGTGATTCATCGTTGGACCAGATCGCCCACTTTCAACAGGAGGTTCATGAGGATTGAAGGGTTGTCGAAAGGATTCAAAATGCTCATAGAGATAGCACCCTGATGAATTCCTCCATACAAAATGAGCAGGTGTGGGATTTGTATCTACTGCAGTGGTAGGATGAACAGGAGTCCTATACTCATCACCAAAGGTTCATTCTGTGGATCCCATATATGTTTCGGTAAAATCTCTCTCAGGTAACTGTGGGACCTCTTCATATATGACATTCCCAAGAGACTCTAAACGAAGAAAATTTGGTTCAAGAGGGGTTACTGACATGGATGTAGTGCGAGGAGTGGGATTCTCAACCGTAACCAAAGCGCCTTTTGAATTTTCTAATGGAGGAGCAACAACACTCCAAGCGTTAGATTGATTTTCTACCTCTCCACGGTAGTTGTCTTCTGGAGGGTTAGGAGGTAAGGGTTGGTAGCCTTCCGGAGGCAGCCCTTGCATCCTACGTGATCGACGAAGACCTTTATCGTCTACAGGCTCAATTTTGGAAAATAACAGTACACACTGAAAATATAGGGCCAACTAACAAAAAGAAAAAGCATACGCTAATAAAATCTAGGAATCAAAACCAAGAAAACAAAACTTCTCTCGATGATCATACTAGTTGGTGATGAAATCCAACGTCGTGTGACCAAGTCAAGAAGGGGCTAGGATATGGTGGAACAGTTACAATGGTGACCTTCTTAATGGACTTTCACCTTGGTGCATGCTTCCACGCAATTATTGTGGATTTACCCTCCAAGGATCCTGAGTGAGTTTGACCAATGTCTGTCCTAGGTACTGTTGGAAGATTGATTGTTGTCATTGATGTCAACCCTAGTCATGGGTTTTGGACCACAAGATTGATAAAGGTATTTGGACATGAAGGAAAATGCACATGCATATACAACACCC
>JZKD02S2315204.1:0-21193 GCA_000966675.3 Picea glauca | reverse complement strand
CATAGATCTTCCTCCCAACGGAAAGAAATAAGAGAGACTTATCAAAGAATCTAATATTAGGAATAACTAACAAAATTTCCATGGAATTGTAATGTATATGCTTAGTCTATGGACCTGTAATGTAGACGCCCAGTATATGTAAAAAGTAGTCTTTACCTAAGCTTACCAGTAAGAAATCAAAAGATGAATATGAATCAAGTATGCTGAGAACGTGGTGGACCTGCATATGGCACACGTCGACTTACTTTTGTTATACGTCGACTTACTTTTGTTATAGTTCTGCTTTGATTATTTTTCTGTCATTTAAGCTTAAACAAAATTTTCAAAGCACTAATACCTTTCTGTAACAATCTCTGAATCCATTGTACTTGTACGGAGAGCTCCTTCTTCATTCCTTGTACTGAGTACCGCTGGAAGTTGCTCGAGTCTATGTTTGGAAGCAGCGGAGGATTAGTGGTTTCATTACATTGTTTGAAATTTGCAGGCGGTGGCTCCATGCAACCTGCCAAGTGCACTGCAACCGCCCTTCCCCAAAACCTGCATGTCTGGCAGACTAATAACCTGCATGCCAGGTGAATTAATAGATCATTCAATATATTAAATACTATTAGTGCACTGCAACCGCCCTTCCCCAAAACCTGCATGTCTGGCAGACTAATAACCTGCATGCCAGGTGAATTAATAGATCATTCAATATATTAAATACAATAGTAGGTTGTTAGTTTATTGTTTTTTCAAAATTAAAATTATTAATATGAAAATAAATTAAAATTTTGGGACAATTAAGTTCCATCATAGTAGGTTGTTAGTTTATTGTTTTTTCAAAATTAAAATTATTAATATGAAAATAAATTAAAATTTTAGAACAATTAAGTTCCATCATAATTACTATACCAATAAAAAATTGAACATATCTATTCCAATTATTAAATAAACATTTTTTGTTTTTAATAAAATAATTTTGATATAAGTTTTTACAAAACTTTGAAAAATGTTGTGAAAAGCTCAAAAAAACACCTATTAATGTAACAGAGTAGACCACCTAATACCCGGTCAACGATAGTTGACCGCGAGGCCGTTGCTATAGTCCCTCGCCTGAGGCAAGGACTAACAAGGACTAATAAGATTAAGAGTAATTCATTGGAAAGAATCGTTGAATAAAACAATACACGTCTTAAGTGTTGGGACAAGAAGGTAACTTAAAGTTGATTCTATTTCATAGTTTTCCTATTTATGTTTTCACATCTCATAGTTTCCAATCTATATCTTTTCATATTAAGATGAGTAGTATTCTATCATTTATAAATAGTTTTTATTAAACTATGAAAATTTATTTTATTTTGTAAATAATGTAAAAAAAAAATATTTTTTATTATATTATAAAATGAAATTTACATTTTTTAGTTGTTGAAGGTATGATACAAATAAAATAAAATTGCATTGGCAAAGTACATGTTATTTCCTTCCATTTGCAGTGTATGTCCCATGGAAATGTAATTTCAAATAAATTATGAATCTTGTTTATGTGATAAGTGAAACATAATTATAAGAAGAAAACGACATCTAATCCCTTTTAATAATTTCTAACAAATAGAAGTTTTAACCAAAACTTTATTAAACACAAAATTTCATACTAAAAATTCATCGACCTCTTTTCTCCCCTCCCCTTTTCCCTGTGACAGTGGTGATAGAGTGAAACACAAAGACAGTTTGTTGCGAAGACAACTCGGTGGGAACGTTCATAGACTTGGTGAACAATTCAGTGGAACACACTGGTTCATCGTAGAGACTTTGCATCAGACTTATGAAAAACGTTTTGGTTAATGGTGTGGTGGAAGGTTGATCTGGATGCACACCTTGTATAGACTAAGAGCAGATTTTTTGGTAAAACAAAGAACTTGGACAAGGTGGGTGATGACATAACTTGTCGTAGAACTTGTTGCAGAGTTGATCGCAGAGATAGTCTACGCACAACTTGGTTTCTTTTATTTGCGATCGAAGTGGGTGTTAGACATATTGTGCACCTTGAAGAGACCAGGCACATAGTTCATTAAGAAAATAGAGCATTTGGGGTTATGGGTTGTAGTTGTTAGACATTGGGTTCAACGCTTCCGATGAGTTTTTCAACATGGGTTGACCCCCTCTCGTGGATCCTAACTCTAAAAATTGTGGTCAAGACTAACGTCTGTAGGTTTTGGTCTAACGATAGTCATAGTCCAACAAATGTTATCTGAGTGATGAGTCTCGAGTTAAAATCCCACCTAGAACACACTAAGGGGGAGACTGTTGGACATTGGGTTCAACGCTTCTAGTTAATTTCATGACATGTATTAACTCCCTCTCACAGATCCTAACTCCAACGATTATGGTGAAGAGTAAGGCCTGGTGGTTTTGGTCCAACATCAATCATAGTCCAATAGTAGCAAGTGGAATCACTTGGTTGAGTTGGATGACATGAGGTGACCTAGAGCATCTTTGTAGCAAGCTAGTTGGTTGGGCACATATTCATCATGACATCTTCGTGTTGTGCATTGCCGAGAACAATTATTGAATGAAGTTGGGTTGTTGGACGAGTGGGTCAACTTCAATCTTCGAAAGAGATAGTTCTTCGCAGAGTTACCACAGTTAGTTAGCAGCAATATCGCTTAACAATCGGGTGATGTGTGCATGGTGCCTTGAAGCACAAGTAGTCAAGGCCCGAAGATGGAAGGAAATTGGGGATGAGTTTGGTTGGTTGCATGAGAAGTTTGGGGCTTAGAAAAATTTATGAAGTGGATGGATGGACTCAGCCTTGTATCGCATCGAAGGTGCTATGTAGGTTTTTTTAGCTGCGGAAAATGATTAAGGGGATTTCATGTGGATATTCGGTGGCTTAAGAAAGTGGAGGTCCAGGACAATAGACTTAGAACATGGTTGCAATCAAGGATGCCATTGGGAAAGGTATGGTTGGTTTTGAGTTCTTTCATTTCCTAAGTGTTGTGGTGAGTTATTTGAAGGGAACTTAGATGACTTGATGGTTCAAGTGTAATCTGTTTCTGTGATGAAAAATGATAGACTTGAGAGTGGCTCAAGTGGTTTAGATTGGAATAAGTCATATAAAAATTGGGACACCTTCACTTGGGAGAATGTGTGGAGATTTGAGGTGACCTGTTTAGATGATTGTAGTGGTGGAATTAGGTACATTTGGATGCATTCATGGAGGTGGCCTAAGAAATATTCCTAACTCTTTGATCAAACGCATTGGACATGTCACTACTATGAATCGGTTAGTGAGGGATAGATGTGTTGAGTTTGATAGGATGGATGAGGTACCTTAGTGTATTGGTTTCTTAGTGAGATTTTTTGAGTTGTGTGGTCACTTGACAAGTTGCAATGACAATGCTAGAGTTTGGATGCTTATAGGGGGTGCAAGAAAGTTTTGTTCTAGGAGATGGATGGATTCAGGAAATAATTTGACCAAGAATTTTTGGCAGACAACCTAAATGGGAAGAAAGCAGACCAAGTGACTTGGATGGTATTTTCTCACCTTTGGTATGGGACATTGGATGAGGAAATTAAACCCTGGTAACTTGCGTATTATTGTGTGATGACTCAAAGGTCTGAAGTGGGTCGTTGGTTAAGGTTGACATAAGTATTGATTCAAACATGCCTAATGTATGGAAGTTCTTTGAGGTGATTCATTCTACTTGGGGCACTTTGGACAGTTCATTGGGATGTTTGAGGATTTTAGGTGCACTAACCATAGTCATCGCAGATGTTGATATGTAGAGAGGTGACTCGAGGGAAGAAGGTGAGTTGAGGAATTTCCTTGGTTTAGAATATTGTGCAAATAGGAAGATTGCAACATGAAGAGATTACTTGGACATGGGAGCTTCTCTTTGTTTGGGGAAGCATGGTAGAGGGTGAATCCTAACCATTCCAAGACATAGAGAGGTAGAAACAATAGCATGGTTTGGTATTGAAGTAATGGGCTAAAGGAAATATGGGCATGTAGTTCTTGGTGTAGATGGGATGTTTCATATCCGAAGACATAGATGAATATGGGGATAATTTCACCAAGGAAGCTAGACTTGTGGACTTGATCGCAGTTTTAGTTGCAAGGGTAGATCTAGTTGGACGTGCATATACATGATGATTTCCCTTAACTCTTCACAGACTTGGATGCGATGTAGTCTGTTTGTAGAAGATTGGATTACTATACCATGAGGTGGAAAATGGAGTTATGTTTCCACAAATGACTTTGTTTTGGGGTGATTTCATAGTGCAACAAGGTGAGGGTGGACCTTCCCTTGGTATGATATTGTTTTGTAGGTGGACTAAATCGTTGAAGGAAGTCAAAGTATGAATGCACTAGTAGGTTTGAAGTGCATCTCTTAGATATTATGAAGGATATCCTTTATTAAGATTGGAATGATGGAAACATTAGTGAGGCAAGGGTGGATATTTTCCTTAGTCTTTGGATTTGGATGGAGTGAAAACGATGCATACGTAAAAGGCTAAGTTTGGGCATGAATATGAACACTTAAAGAAATCAATGAGATAGTTCGACTAGCTACCCAACTAATGCATGACTTGAGGATATTGCATTATGTAAAGACATGATAGAGTTGGATGAATTATAGATGCAACAACAATTTCCCAGGATTGCAACACTTAGACATATTTATGTTTTGATTGAGGTTGCAACAATGGATGCAACAACACCAACATAACAAAGTGTGATCCTCACAGTGAGACAATGGCATCTTGGACATTGCAAATAGAGTCAGGGAGGAGACATCCTTCCATTGTAGCAAATAGTTTGCTTGGACACAAATTTGGGTAGAGGGTAGTGTGGAAAGTTGCACAAGTTGCGAATGATTGTAGTGTGATTTGGAAAGTTGGGGTTTCCACTTCACAAGGAAACTTGGGGTTTCCACTTAGGAAGAATTTGGGGTTTCTAGTAAGCAAACAATTTGGAGTTTCCAGTAGACTTAGCTGCGATGGGGGCATTAGTTCTAGAAGAGACTTGGAAATCGCACACATTGTGGATGTTGTCGAAGACGACAACAAATTGAGATGGGGGGATGTAAGGTATTTGACTAGAAGAGCACAAATACCCTCTCCCAAGTCCTCAAGGAGACAAAGCTTGGGGTTGGTCTAAAACACAAGAGTCACACTAATTGATAAAGTGGGAACCTTGGGCATGTGAATGCGCCAAAAAGATTTCCTAAACCCGCAACAAAGAATTGGGAGAAACCAATCAAGATAAGAGGCACACCAAAGAGATTTTGGCACGCCGACATGAGGAGTGCACCAAGGTTGGGGAGGGTTAGTTCTAAGGAACATGACAATTGGTGGGCACACAGGTTTATTTGGGCACACTGGGTCCACAAAGGGTGTGATGATTCATTTGGGTGTGATGGTTCATGAAGAACCACGACACACCCAACAGACGTGATGATTCATTATGGTGACCTTTGGAGTTCATATAAGAGAACAAGGGCGCACAATGAAAGAAGGAAGATTGGCACAATAAGGAGAGCAAGACCTTCTTTGTGATTATGAGGTAGACTTGGACAAAGAGGGGTGATCTCCTTCAAGGTTCCAAGTTGCTCCACATGGGAGGTGTGATACCCCACGGCTTGAAACTTTGACAATTATTATTATTTTTGTTTTTAAAATTTTATTTATTTTTCCAAAAGACACTTTGCTCTATGGACCAAATGTGAAATGTAAAAATTTATTATTTTATGAAAATAAAGCACCTATGGAAAATGGGGTGCATGTTGAATAAGTTGCTAAAGAGGGGGTTAGCAATCCAAATGGGTTGGACAAGTGGCAGCAGACTGAGACAAGTTGTGGAGTAACTCAACTACAAAAGACACATTCCATATTTATAGGAGAATCTCTGAACATGTGTAAAACTAAATCTGACAGGTGGTTAGTGAGCAGGAGGCTCAAGAGAAGTTTCACAAGTCTTAGGAAAAATAAAACGAAGTCATGGAAAGGCAATGGGATGCCATTATATGATGAGAAATTATAGCTTTGAAAGGATACACACTGATTGTTGACTTTACACAAAGAAATTATATTATTACACACAACAAGATGGTACTCATAATTCTGCAAGAGGCAACATAGGCATCCCCTTGGATTCTGAACTGAACTCGGGGATGGAAAGGTTTGAAAGAGACTATAGTCTACGGTTGGGAGGAACAAAGTCTTCAACGTGTGGTTTCCCCAAGTTCCAGGTTTTACTTCCTCCTTATTATTATGTCGATCTTAATATTTACTGTATGTTAATGTGTTCAAGATTAATGGTTATGAATTATTTAAAAGTTTAAATAAGTCATAATATTATTAGATCTATGTGTTGTTACAAGAAAATAAACGCAAACAATAGGTTCATACATAAAGTTTGTTGGAAGAAAAACTATAGTTATTTTGTTGTTAGATCTATGCATAGTGTTGTAATACTAGTGACGAAACCAAAAATAAATCATGGGCAAGTCTAGCTATTAAATCAGGAAGTGTATCCAAATAAAGAATCTATATTAAGGAACATAGTTCAATTAGAGTATCAGAACCCTAAAAACATAGATAACAATTTTGAAGCCACGACTTTTAAAGAATATATATATTTACAAGTCTATCTAGTTGACTAGCTCGATAGATTGTACAAATAGTGAGGTCACATGTTGTGAAATCATGCGTTCAACATAGTTGGCGATGGAACCTGAAAACCTTTTCCAAGCGAGGGTATTCTTATAATCCATGGTACCAACCTCCTCGCCACCTATAGAGTGGTAATTAAATAGTTTAGAAAGTTGTACAAGTCCAAGTAAAACAAAGAGAATTCAAATACATAAAAAAACAAAAACGAACTTACCATGGAAGTTCAAGGAGATTCTTGTGTCTCCTCCTGTCACCAATGAAAAGCATGTGAATGCTAAAGGATGTTGGAAAACGGATGGGTACCCATCACAATAATGAACATGGACCATCATTAGTTAAAAATACCCAAGTAAAATCTTTTAGCAAAAACTCAATTCATTGTGCACATAAAGAGAATAAATCTAAGAACATTACTATAATATGTGTGAAATACCGCATATATTCAACGTTCTCAAACAATAATTCTAACTGAAAATTAGGACGAGTAAAGTAAACAATTTGAGATTTTTTAACCATACACTTGAAACCAGAGAAGTAAAAACAAAATATATAACCTTATGAGTTATTAAAATTCTTTTAAGGAAAAATCGAACCACATAGTTTATATTTTTTTGGGTTCGATCGATAAGCCTTGAAATCCAAGTAAAGAATATTCAAACCATAGGCTAAGCATAACCAAGAAACACGCGGACCCGAAATGTATTTTACAGTCACGACATTAAAAATACACACACACACACACACACACACACACACATATATAAAGTCTGCCAAGGAAAACCATACATAAATGTATTAACAAAAACCGAAGAAATAATGTATGAACAAAGGCTAATAAGCTGAAAAATTTACGAGGATAATAAGATGAAAGCCCTAGTTCCTAGATACACAGGAAGTTGAAACGGGTAGAAGGAAAATTCCATAATAACATTACCATTAGAGATGCCACCTTTTGAAATCGACCATCTGCAAGCTAGAAAATATGTGAATATCCTGACTCTTTCAAATAATCTTTATTGTGATCGAAAATCGGTTCTAGGAAGTCAATATTCACTACTGTAACTCATAAACTCTCAAGGAATGAGAGGGTTTAGTTTAAACTATCAAACTCTTAAAAACCTCTTATGATGAATGCAGAGTTGAAAAATAAAAAATGCAAAATGAGCCAAGTTCAGGAGAGGTCATAATGGTCTAAGGATCTAACAAGAAAACATAAAAGTTCTGAGCATATTTACTCGACATGTAAGATTCCTCAGGACATACACCATTGAAATCTCATGATATGGTAAACCATACAGGTGGCACACGCAGGAATGATGCATGGTAAATTCTCCCTATTATACTTCCTAAGTGAATAGAGTAATTGCACGCATTGAATGATGTTGGTTTATGTTTAATTATGAATTTGGATCAAGCGCGCACCTTGAGATAATTTTGATTATTGTTGAATTAAATGGTTGATTAAGCGAGTTCCTTGAAGTGAAGTAGATGCCTGCTTTTTTTCCTTGAAAATAAAATGAACTTGCTTACATTGTGCCTTAAATTATGTCGTTGTATAATTGATTTACTAATTAAATTCTCTTGTGCCTTGGAATTTATGTGATGTGTGATTAGTTATTAGAACACTATTGCGTCATTGATTATCATTGATGTTGTTGATATAACTAGTTGGTTTTTGGACTTGATTGTGTTAGTGGGATGTAGACACCTTCTTGTTCCTTAGAACAATCATCAACCCTAAGACCTTAAATAATCAAAATCAATCGGATGAATCCTCGGTTTGAGCGCTTCTTATGTGTCTTGGATGTCCTAACCTTGCAGGGTAGGTTGGGCCGATAGTTTCTCTGTGTTATCTCGTGATGAGTTGATCTTGCTTCCCCATTTATGTTGCTTGTTGATTTATGTCGTTATCTAATACGATGATGTGTTAATTATGTGTCGTTACTAATGTTGATTGATGCGTTGGTTGCGTCATTATGGATTATGAAGATGAGTCGCTTGTAATGCTTTTAATTATGATGTCAATGATTAGGCGCTGCAAAGAAATATGTGTTGAGGTTAATTTCCTAATGCTTTAAAAAAAATGACCTTTTGTACTTAGCTTTCCTAGTCATAATGGAGGGGTCGTTACATATGGTGTCAGATTGGGTTCAACCCAACAACTTGGGATCATTACGCCTTCCACTGTATCAAGTGCTTCATTAATAACTTATCGCTAACTAAATTGAATTGTTTCCATGCAGGTAATCATGGTTAGAGGATGTTGTGGAGGAAGAAGACATGGTGCTAGGGGAGGAGGTGTGATGCCTCCAATAGCATCCATGCCAGGGGTGTCTAACCCTCAAGGAGAAGAGAAGGTAATTGGATAGGAGCAGATTGTTGTGGGGGATGTGGTTGGGTTGATGAGGTCCTTTCAGAGGATGTCAGAGGCCTTTATTAACCGACTAGATAGAGTTGAGGCCAGGGAACCTATACCCCCTAAGGGTCCACAACGCACCCCAGTTGGTATTAGAAACGTTCACAGAGAAATCGAGAAGGTTAAGTTTCCTGAGTTCATGGGTGCCACAAATGACGTAGCCATTGAGGCATGGTTGGAGAACATGGCGATGTACTTCCCACTTTCCGGCTACACCTCTAACATGAAAGTCTACATGGAAGTATTTTAGTTGAAGGGGAGCACTCTTCTATGGTGGAATATGCCCCTGCCATAAGTGAACATGGTCGTCGAAGACGTGTCATGGGAACTATTCAAGGAGAAGTTCCAGGGGAGGAATTTGTCAGAGAAATTCATTAAGCTCCAAATCAATGAGTTCAACGCCTTACAATAGGGCGGACGTACGGTGCCCGAGTATGATGCCCAATTCATGGAGATTTTCAGGTATGCTCCACATTTTAACACTGAGAATATGAAGGTCAACAAGTTTGTTTTCGGCCTTAACTTCCACATTCATGCGAACGTGAGGATCCTAATGCCTTAGAATTTGCACGATGCAGTCCAGAAGAGCCTCATAGCTAAGGAAGAGATAATTAGTGGGGTTCAGGGTAGGACTCCTGCGAGACTGATGGGACAGACAACATCTCATGCGCAACATCAAATACCAGCTAGAAATTCATCATGGTTTTGAGGTACTCTAAGAGGATTCACGTTCACGACACCACGACGATCAACTACTCAAAAAAGGACTCCCTATAGAGGACCACAACTCTAGCAACAACGTCGTCCGCAACAACAACAGTTTATACATATTCAGAAGAACAGACCAGGGTTACAGGTTGGTAGGTCGACAACTTCTACTTCAGGGACTAGGAGTACTAGGCCGAAGACCAGATGCTGGACATGTGGAGAGCCAAATTACTAGCACGACTATCCAATTGAGAGGACCAGAGCAGTGGGGTCATCCACACACACTACATTTGGAGATTTCGGCAAGGCCCGGAGGATTTTTGCAGCGGTGAATAATCGCCAAGCTAAGCACCATTCTATTGTTCTCGAGACATCAGGTACCATCGCTGACCAAACCTTTAGTATTTTGATAGATCTCGGTGCTACTGAGAGATTTATTTCTGGTGCAACGCTAAAAATAATTAAGGTAAAGGTAGTCGAACAAGATGAGTTTATCTACGTTCAAATGTCTTCGAGTGCCAAGAACAAAGTTAGAGGAAAGGTTACAGAATGTAGCCTCAACCTAGGATAATTTGTAACAAAGGGAAACCTATATGTCATGATATTAGGATCTTATGACGTGATGATCAATATAGATTGGTTGGAATTGCATGCTGCGATACTTAAGTATAATAAAAAATGGTTGAGTTTGACCGATGATGAGGGGAAGAGATGAGTGATTGTAGGAAGAAACCAAGGAGTTTTCTGAAGGTTCATTTCTTCCCTACAACTATGAAAGAGCATGTGTAAAGGATGCAAGCTATATTCAATCCTAGCGCTAAACGACAAGGGTGTGGAGGAAGGATTAGAAAACCTTCTGGTAGTATGATAGTTTGCAGATGTGTTCTCAGAAGATTTATCAGGTTTATTGCCTAAAAGAGTGGTAGAATTTACCATCGACTTAAAACCTGAGACTGAACAGATAGAAAGAACGCCTTATCGGATGTCGACCCCTGAGTTCCAACAGTTGAAAATGAAACTGAATGATTTGTTGGACCTACGACTTATACGTCCAAGTGTGTCACCTTGGGGTGTGCCTGTTATTTTCATAAAGAAGAAGGATGGGTTGTGGAGACTCTGTATTGACTACCATCAATTGAAGAAGACAATGATCAAGAACCAATATTTGTTTCCAAGAATAAACGATTTGTTTGACCAAATGAAGGGCACAACTATGTTTCCAAATATTTACTTGAGATCGGGATATCACCAGTTATGGATCAAAGAGGAAGAGATTCCTAATATTTCATTCAAGATGAGGTTTGGGCATTGCGAGTTTACCATTTTACTATTTGGACTGAAAAACGCCCCGGGGGTATTCATGAGCTTGATGAATGGGGTGTTCCACGAATACTTGGACAATTTTTTTCAAGTATTCATTGACGACATATTGATATATTTTCAGATGACGAAAGAACATGACGAACATTTACGCTTCGTACTACAGTGTTTACAAGAGAGAAAATTACGGGAAACTATCAAAATTCTCTTTTTATCGATCGAGGATTCATTATTTAAGGAATGTTATCTCCAGAAAAAACATCGTTGTGGATCCAGCGAAGGTGGAGGATATTATGAAATTCCCTGCACCAATTAACGTACCTGAAGTACGTATCTTCATGGGTTTATAAGGATATAATCGACGGTTCGTTGAAGGTTTTTCGAATATAGAAAATCCGATTATGAAATTGCGGAAGAAAAATAAGAATTTTGTATGGACCGAGAAATGCGCAGAAGCATTTCTAAGGCTCAAGGATATATTGACGACAATGTCGATATTACATGTCCCCGACATGGATGAGGAATTCTTGGTATGCACAGACACATCCAAGGAAGGATTAGGAAGAGTGTTGATGTAAGGCGATCGAGTGATCACTTACATATCAAGGAAATTAAGAAAACATGAAGACAACTATGTGACACATGATTTGGAGTTATTGGCCATTGCGTATTCCCTGAGAGTGTGGATAAACTACCTGATTGTACGAAAATTCAAACTAAAAATAGACCACTATGGCTTGCAACAATTTTTTATGCAAAGTGACTTGAATGCGCGACAGAGGCGTTGGTCAGAATTCCTTAGAGAATACAATTTTGAGATTACTTACATAAAAGGAATGATGACCAAAGTGGCAGATGCATTGTGTCGAAGACCACACATATTTTCAGTGATACCTCTTTAGATATATATTTGAGAAAAGATTCTAACTATACAGCATGACGATGACTGATATAAAGAGGTTAAGGAAAATGTCAGACGAGATACCATGTTGGGACCTAGGTTTGAAGGATATAAATTAGACAACGATGGATTAATGAGGTATAATAACTGGATTTATGTACCTCCTAATGATGATTTGATCAATTTGATCTTAAACGAAGATCATAGAGTAGTGTATATGGCTCACTCAGGAGTCATGAAGATTAGGGTAGACCTTAAGCCCTTATTCTTGTAGAAAGGAATGAAGGCATACATAGTTAACTACATGGCGATGTGTCTAGAATGTCAACAAGTAAAGGATGAACATAAACATCCGACATGATTACTACAACCACACGTTATTATAGAATCGAAATGGGAGGTCATTTTGATGGAATTTATTGTTGGATTGTTGTTGATGACAAGGAGGCACGACTCAATTTTCGTGGTAGTTGACACTCTAACGAAGAGTGCCCATTTTATTCCTATGCATACGACGTATCAGGCGCCAAACATAGCTAGAGTTTTTATCAATGAGATTGTGATATTGCATGGCATGCCTAAAAGGATCATATATGATCGAGGATTGATGTTTACAAGATGATTTTGGACTAGTTTCCAAGAGTACTTGGGAACCCAAATTAAATTTAGTACAACATATCACCCAAAGACAGACGGGAAGACAGGAAGACTGAACCAAATATTGGAGGATATGTTTCATATGTACGTGATGTGTTAGCGCTGGATGTCGCTCTTGGATTGCTTGCAAGAGTAGAGCCCAACACCCATCAGTTTTTTAAGTCACGGTTTGATAAATGGGATGATCAGATGGGTAAAACTCAGGGAGGTATCACTCAAATTTAGGGACTGGGTCTGGCACGCAGGGAACAATTGAGGTCTTGATCTAACTTCAGTCAGGGGGTTGATTTAAAGATGCGCAGGTGGAAGACTTAGGAGAAGAATGAACAAACTACCTTAGGCAACAAGTCTTTTGGTGGTCTATGGGGGAAAAACTCTGAACGCAAGATCCTCCTGGTTCAGGGCTTCGGGAAACTGAGAGGAAAACTTGACTGGATCCTCCACTTCCAAGTCGCTCAGCAAGGCGAAGTTTACAGAGGCCGATTAGAATAGAATGACTATCACAGTGATCCAACCTACATCATCCTATGACAATCACACTCAACTGGATCCTCCAATTCCGAGATGCTCTAATACAATATAAACAAAGATATGAAAGGAAACTGACATTCATCAGGCAAGAAGTCTCAAAAGTCCAGAAATAACCATAACACAATGCCTCATTCAAGTTTTTACAACCGGGAGCCTTGCTCAACCACCGATCCCCCATTTCCAAAAAATAAAGACTAAGTCTATATACTCAGAAAAAATCGCTTAGCAGCGACGACTCAGGGATTTCAATGGGTGATGTCTCCTCAATCAAATATGTCCTCTACTCCCCTGTCATACACCTCTTTAATTCAGCATGGCTCATGCCAAGGGGTAGTTGAGCCCTTTGAATGTTGAATTGGCGTGTGCAGGTTCCTCTGGCGAGTTGAAGACTCGGCGTGGCTTTCCTGAAGAGAACCGGTACAAGGGACCCTCCCAGGTAAACTTCAGTCGGGACCTCCATATTCTACAATAAATGAGCGATGCGAGGTTTCACCCACCCTCTTTCTTCTTTATCCATTCCGAGCAGGTACCGGGATCCAAATCACGTCAAGTTGGAGTCTGCAGAGCACAGTGCCCCCCTTCTGAGACTTAATTCAGAACCTTCGGCCAAATGAAAATGAAAGCGCCCCTCTTCCAGACCTCCTTCTTGATAACCAGGCACTAAAACCATGGGCCCAACTATGGGCACTTTCGGAGCTTCGGGATTCGGGGTTTCGAGACGTGAAGCGATGAGGAGATCTTACAGCGCACACTCCTGAACGCCGACACGATGTAGATACGTGCCGCGAATCCTTCAGATGGACGACCCAGATATTATTTACTATTATAAATAGGCTGTCCCCCTTTCACCCACTCGCTTGATATGACCTGGTGCTGAGACCCTGGGCTCGGTGCCAAAGGCGCTTTCAGTGTTTCGCTGATCAACACTTCCAAGTGCAATGAGATGAGAGCTCCCTGTTCCCCGAAACCCTGATCCGCGATATGCTGATAGGCTGCCACCTATCCCAATTTGATTGGACGACCCAAGTCTGCTTTGAACCATTGGATCTCCCTCTTGCTAAATCCCAGGCAACTTGACAGCCCCGAAAACCCAATGACCGTCGATTTTCTTTGTGGGTGGTTCTCGGCCGCTGAAGGAAAAACTTTGCCCGCTCGCTTGCTTGGGGGGGTTGAAATGAGGCTTTTTGCGTTGTGCTCGGGCACTTCTCATGCGACTCGCTGACCAGAAGGCCCCTTGTGCCCTAGACAAGAAATGTTACTAACATTAGGCTCCATGGGGGATAGAGTCGTCCCCGTGATGCTATAAGGACTCATTTGCAGTTCTAGTGCCTTGTTGTTGGGCTATGGAGTCATTTACTAAACCGAAACAATAAAAGTAAAACAAATAACGAAAAGGAAAATATTTACAAAACATAGGAGCCATGGATGGCTCAGACAAAATATTTTTTAAGAAACTGCCCATTCACTGGGCCGCCGAAAATTTCTTCACCCTCCAAAACCTCCAGCCGATATGTGTTATTTGAAAAAAACCTCAGAGATTTTGAATGGCCCGATCCACAGGGCTTCAAATTTGCCGTGTTTTCCCTTGTCTTGCTTAGGAGCATCCCATTTCATAACCAGGTCTCCTGTCTGAAATCCTTCCTTTCTGTCCTTCTTATCAAAAACCTGTTTAATTCTTTGCTGATGGTCCTAAATTCTGTCCATTGCCTGCTCCTTGACCTGCTGGACTTCCACTAGCTAATGAATCCTTCTGATCATGTCATTAGGCTCCTCCTGATGGGCTTGGAGGAACTTTGCTACAGGAATGGCTAAATGAGAGGGGAAAAGAGCCTCCGCTCCATAGACTAATTGGAAAGGAGCGACGTCGATAGACCTCTTCGTGGCTACCCGATCGTCCCACAGAGAAAACTTTAGTCTTGAATGCCAGTCCTTCTTGTTGTCTTCCAACAATCTTTTGATGATCCTTATCAGACTCTTGTTGGAGGATTCTGCTAAACCATTTCCCTGTGGGTAATATGGAGTGGAGTGAACCAGTTTGATTTCGAACTGCTCACAGAACTTGGCTAATGGCTCAGACCCGAAGGCGGCTGCGTTATCAGTGACAATTTTACTTGGGCAACCGAACCTTGTGATGAGGTCTTCCAGGAAACCAATGATTACCGTGTGGGAAGCACTCCTGGTGGGGATAGCTTCGATCCACTTGGTAAAGAAATCGGTAGTAGTCAGGATCCATCTATGCTGCCCAGTGGAAGTCGGGTGAATTTCTCCAATGAAGTCTAGGCCCCACTGCTGAAAAGGTCCTGAAACAACCATAGGATTTAGCGGAAAGGACCAGAGTTGTTGCTTTCCTGCAAATTTTTGACATTGGATACAGGCTCTAACTCCTGTATGGACATCAGTGAACAAGGTGGGCCAATAGTACCCGGCTCTGAGAATTTTGTGGGCTGTGGCCTTCCAAGAATGGTGCCCTCCACACAAGCCGCTGTGAAATTCAGCCATGATCATTTCGGCCTCTTGTGAATTCATGCATTTTAAAAGCACCTCCAGGGGGTATTTCCAGTATAGCACTTGATCAATTAGGCAGTATCTGACTGCCTTGAGCTTCAGAGCTCTTGCTTTGTTTCTTTGCAGGTCGTCTGGAGGCCGCAACTCTTGTAGAAAAAATATGACATCCCTATACCAAGGACATCGAGCCAATGGGGGCTCCCTTTGAGGGTCTCTTTCAGACGGCCGACCCTACTGAATTCCTGAACATTTGTTTATGAAACTTACCCCCAGAGCCTGGCAGTTTGCTTCAGCCAACAACTTGGCTAATCCTTGACCTTTTATCAATTTGGTGGGCCTTATTTCCAGGTCGAATTCCAGAATCTTAGCTATCCATTTGCTCCTCCTCCCGTCCATGTCAGGCTGAATGAGAATATCTTTAACCGTAGCTAAGGGGACATAAGCTATGATTTTTGATTGCAGGACATAAATTCTAAACGCCTTGAGGGCCTTTACCAATGTGTAGGCCTGCTTCTCCATATTGTCATATCTGACTTCGGCATCCCTCAATGCTCGGATGAAATAGGCAATAGGTTTCTCTAGCCCATCCTCGCTTTTTTGTAATAAAACAACATCCACCGTTTCAGGTGAGGCAAAGGAGAAAATAAGGAAATCTTTTGAGTAGTCGGGACTGATAAGCACAGGAGCTTCAGTCAGCGCTTTCTTTATTTTCTCAAAGGAATGTCATGATTGAGAAGTCCACTTCACTTCATTTCCTTTCCTCAACATGGTTGTTATAATCTTTACCCCCTCAGCAAAGTTAGGCACAAATCGCCTCAGAAAATAAATCTTACCAAGGAAAGATTGGACCTCCTTCTTGGACCTCAGGATTGATAATGCTTGTATTGCCTCAACTCTGCTAGGGTCAATCCTGACTCCTTCCACTGATACTATGTGGCCTAGTAACTTTCCCTTTTGCATGGCGAACGAAGACTTCTTGGGATTTAATGAAATGCCAAAACTCCTGCATTTCAGAAGAACCTTCATGAGATGACGACAGTGTTCTTTATCAGGTATACGACCACAAATTTATCCTTTTCCCTAATAAAAGCTATGTCCATGGCACGTTGAAACGTCACCCCTGCATTCATTAATCCAAACGACATCTTGGCGTACATGAATGTCCCCCATGGAGTGGTAAATGTCGTCTTTTCTCTGTCCTTAAGAAGAAAAGAGACTTGATTGTAGCCAGAGAAACCATCAATCATGGACATCCTAGAAGCTCCTGTTACCCTCTGCAGTATATGTTCCATCTTTGGTAAAGGGTAATTATCTTTTCGTGAGCTCCTGTTCAGGTTTCTGAAGTATACACAGAGCCGGATCTCTCCACTCTTTTTCCTTATTGGCACCAAGTTAGCCACCCACTCTGAATATCTCAGCGGTACAATGATCTGAGCTTGAAGCATCTTCTTCACTTCCCTCTCCATGATAGGCAGCAACATAAGATTGATCTATCTCAGCTTCTGTCTAAACGGATTTGCATCTTCTTTTAATGGGATTTTATGCTCGATGACAGAAATGTCATATGTTTTGAGTTCTTCGTATGTCCAGGAGAAAACATCTGAAAATTCCCTCAAAAGTCCAATGTATTCAGACCTCTTCTCCTTTGTTAGACTTCTTGACAATTTGACATACTTGGGCTCACTCTCGGTCCCAATGTTGCACTGAATAGTACCAGCGTCCTCCTCCGAGACTTCTCCTTTTAACGACACATCATTTCTATCAAAAATCCTTTCCAAAGGAACCAGTCCTCTGGGAATATGGTTGATGGGAAGCTATACAATGTCACGCTCTGCAATCTTATTCAGAAAACTACCCCCATCAAGCTCTTCCTCTGAGACAACGTCTCGGTCGATGTGCATTTCTGAAAATTCCTCGACAGTCTCTAAGAACCTCTTGACCTCAAGATCATCCTAGAATACCTTCCAATGTTTCACGTTGTCAGGTATGGAGGGCCTATATTTTACCTCTACATCATATCTGAATTTGAGCGGCAAGGGTACTTTGAAATTTCTAGCCGATGTAGCCAAGGAATCTGCCAAGGCGTTCTCCTCTCTTGGGATGAAAGAAATATTAAACGCTGAGAAGAAACTATCAATAAGGTCCCAAAACTCATTCCTGTAATTCCTGAGTCGAGGATGCTTAGCCTGATAAGCATTCCTGATCTGTCGAACCACCAACTCTGCATCTCCAAAAATTGCTACTTCTTGAATTCCCATTTCTTTTGCGGCTCTTAATCCCGGGACGAGAGCTTCATACTCTGCCACATTGTTGGTAGCTTAAAATTCTAATTTGTATGACAGAGATATGATTTCCTGAGAAGGTGACGCGAAAACCACCCCAGCTCCAGTGCCTTCCCTGGAAGAGGCTCCATCAAAGAACATTTTCCAGACGGGGGTGATGGAGGGAGGAAATTCAGGGGAAATGGTGGGTTGCTTTCTGAGTTTAAGAGGAGGCTCGGGAGCATTGGTGAGTTGTAGCACACTGGATCCTAAGTCAATGTCTAAGGCAAAAATGGGATGGTTGGTAGGGTTGGCCTCATCACTGATTATATAGGCCAGTTGGGCTTCCCTGTATAGTCTTCTATGCTCACCTCCAAACACTGGCATAGTAGCATATGTGAGGTCCATCTGCAAGGTTACCCTCAGTCTTTTTATCCAAGATCTTGATAACAACATACCAAACTTGGGGGGGACATCGGCCACTACAATATCCATGACCACACTTTTCATGGGCAACTGAAACAAGGTCACGACTAGGTCTTTGATAACTCCTAGACATTGAACTTTCCTGGAGTCAAAGGAATAGAGGTCATGGTAGGCTCGGGTGACTTCTAACCCTAATTACTCCATAACAGTTTTGGGCATGAGGTTGTGAGAAGCCCTCGAATCCATCAAGCAATCGTGTTGTACCTTATCATGTATGTTCAAGGAAGTGTAGAAGGGAGGGGATGAGTCATTCCTGTATTCTACAATAGGACCTAGGATAACTGCAGGATTTTCATCTTGTAAATTGATGGAGTTTATGGGAAGGCATGGGGTCTCAGACTACAGAAGTTCAGAGAATCATTTCTTGAACCCTTCATGTTTAATTAATTCAGTTAGAGGCACCGGGATCCTGATCTTTTGAATCTCATGCTCGAAATTGAAGGAGGATGCAAGCTTCAGAATTTCTCTTATTTTGGGAGCATGACTCTGGACTATGGGAGAGAGGGGTTGGTGTTTCTTACCTCTGTGACTGTCTGCCATTTCATTAGCAGGCTTATCTTCTCCCCGCTCAGGAATATCAGGTGCTACTATCCTCTTCTTAGACCTCAGATCATATTTGCCTTGGTTGCCACCAGCCTTGTCACCTTTGCTCAGTTCATTTAGCTGACTGTCCATGAGGGACTCCTCGTATGATGATTGGGTGAGATGAGGAAAAGGAGGAGTGTCTCTGAAGCAATGGATTTCAGGATCCAGCTCATCTGTTTCCCCTTCTTCTTCCTCAGCCACAAAATTGTTTTGGAAAGGGGCCTGAATTTTCTGGTCGTCTCTGTCTCTTTGCATAATCGGGGGAGCAATATTGTTTGGCCTCCTAAAACCTCCTTTGTTTTCGGCGTTCTGAGGACCCTTGTATTCTTTCCTTCTCTCCACCTTCATTCTTTCCATCTCTGCGGACAGAGACTTCACCATCTTGGTTAGTTCATCCACTTGAGGGTGGGGTACTGATGGGCCAGAGGTTGAGGCTGCGGCTCTTCCCTTTATGCTGCCTGCATCAGCCTTGTTCCTCAGTCTGTCAGCTGCTAATACATTGGATTCCACTTCTATGGCTGTGTCTTGCATTTGATCTAAGGAGGCGGCTCTTCTTTCTCTCAATAAAAGACAGAAATCGGGGCCAAACGCACTAGCATAGGACATTTTGGCCGAGGCTTCTGATGGATTTATTTCATCAGGAATCTTATTGTACATCTTATTGAATCTTTTGGAGAAGTCAGAGACAGACTCTCCTTCCATCTTCTTCAAAGACCCGAACTCAGTCATAAAATACATGAAATCCTTCTTATCTCTCCACTGCCTCAGGAAAGCATTATCCAGGGCTTCAATTCCAGCAATAGATCTGGGAGCTAATCCTCTAAACCATTTCCTTACCTCACCATCCAGGCTCTGGACCAAAACCCTCATCCAGACATCTTCATCTCCAATGTTTAGGTTGTCTGCATAACTGTAGAAAGTCGCCAGGTGTTCTTCTGCAGTTATGTCCCCTTCCCCGGTGAACTTGGACATGTATTTCATGTAATCTCCAGCAGGGAAAGGATTCATGGGATGAGGTAAGATCAAGGGAACATACCTAGCAGCGACTATCGCGTCCATTCTATTCAGAGGGGGATTAGCACCAGCCATAGGAATATTAGGTGGAGGAGAATTTGTAGGAGAAGGGGTTCACAAAGGGGTTACTGAGAATGAGTCTCAAAGTGGAGTGGGAAACAAAAGGGGATTTAAGGAGAAGGCTAACGAGCTCAAGTTAGCGGGTGCTCCTCTTTGCACAGGAGTGGTTAAACTAGGCGTAGGGAAATCTTCTGCGGTCCTGGGTCTACGCCAGGGTACAACTTCGGGGGAGAGGGGAGTGACAAGGTCTTGTCCCTCCGGTCCCAGACCAAGAGAGGAAAACTGGATAGGAACACTCCCAAAATTTAGGAAATGGGAAACTGCAGAAACGGGACTGTTGGGAAACTGAGGAGGAGAAAAAGGAGCTCCCACAAAAGGATATGGTGGATTACCTGGTTCGGTGATGGACACTTCTTCTTTAGAGGCCTTTCCCTTTTTGAGCACCGCCTCTGGATCTGCTTCAGGCGTAGCTAGAGGCAGTTGTGGATGAGACCACGTATGCCTACCTCTGAAAGACACAATTAACAAGGCAGGTCCGCCACAGTGGAGTCGTCACAATGGAGTCGCCAGGTGCATATTAGCAATCTTAAAAGGCTCTGATAATCCGATGCACCTTCGGATTCAGAGGCTCAATGTCGTTCTACCCAGGGAAAATCTTCGATTTCGTCCCTGACAACGGCGCCAGAAATGTTAGTGTTGGAAGTCACTCCTGGATTGCTTGCAAGAGCAGAGCCCAACGCCCATCAGTTTTTTAAGTCACGATTTGATAAATGGGATGATCAGATGGGTAAACCTCAGGGAGGTATCACTCAAATTCAGGGACTGGGTCTGGCACGCAGGGAACAATTGAGGTCTTGATCTAACTTCAGTCAGGGGGTTGATTTAAAGATGCGCAGGTGGAAGACTTAGGAGAAGAATGAACAAAATACCTCAAGCAACAAGTCTTTTGGTGGTCTGTGGGGGAAAAAATCTGAACGCAAGATCCTCCTGGTTCAGGGCTTCGGGACACTGAGAGGAAAACTTGACTGGATCCTCCAATTCCAAGTCGCTCAGCAAGGATAAGTTTACAGAGGCCGATTAGAACAGAATGAC
>JZKD02S2315193.1:0-14532 GCA_000966675.3 Picea glauca | reverse complement strand
CCTGGTTGTTGGAAATGAAGAAATATTTCCAACTGCATGATTACCCCTCAAGGGTAGAAGCTCGAATTGCAACCAAACACTTGCAAGGAAAGAAAACCATGTGGTGGGATCGGCCAAAGCAAGTCAAGCACCTTGATGAGAAGAGGATCTCATGGACGCAGTTCAAAGGATATTTCCAAGAGAAATATTTGTTCGGGCATTACCATGAAAGGAAGATGAAAGAGTTCTTTGAACTCAAGCTGGGAAGCATGACAATGGATGAATATGAGAAGAGGTTCTTTGAATTATTGAAGTATGTGGACTTCATAAAGGATAAGAAAGTTAAAATCCAAAGGTTTATGAGTGGGTTACCCTCTTTCTACAGGGACAAGATACAATATGATAACCCCGGAACTTTGGAGGAAGCCATAAGGAGAGCAAAGCATTTTTATGAGTAGAGTAGAGGAAGGCCAATCTTCCAAAAAGCTTGGAATGACAAGATGAAAGGGAAAAAGGATCAAAGTCCGAAAGGTTTTAAGCCACCCTTTTTCAAGAACAACTCCCAAGCAAATCAACAAGGTCAGACAACCCAAAATGAGCACAAGACTGCAGATTCATTTGGGAAAAGGCCAAGGCAGCAACCTGTACAATGTTGGTGATGTGAAGAAAATCACTTATATAGGGACTACCCTCACAAAGGAGAAAGAATGAGGATTGTCCACAACATTCAATAGGTTGAAACGGGACATGGGAGGAAACACGCCAAGGACTTATACAGCCTTGGACAACAAGCAAGCAGAATATCAATCCCCCATGATTGAAGTGGAAGGTAAGATTGATAACCAACCCATAGCAATTTTAATTGATTCTGGAGATAACCATAGTTACATAAACTCTAACATTGTTGAAAGATTTCACTTGCAAGGGAGTAAGCATAAAATGTCTTTGTTAGTTCAATTAGCCACAAGGGCTAAGAGGAAGATCTATGAGCTAGCTAAAGATTGTCCAATAGACATGACTAGACTCGGTACAAAGGTGAATGTAAACATCATAACGTTGGGTTCATATGATTATCTAATTGGCATGGATTGGTTGGAAAAACACCATGTTGTCTTTTAGATTGTTACAACAAGACAATCACATGTCTTGATGAAGAAGGGCAGCAAGGCAAGGTTCAAGCCATTCCAAGAACTGTAACTGTTAGAGAGATTTCAGCTGTGCAATTGAAAAAGAGTTTCAAGAAGGGATGTCAGATTTTTGCGGCCCATATGGAATAGGCAATCAGAGATAAAGTGGAAAGCATTGAAAACCATCCAGTCTTGAGGGATTTTAAAGATGTTTTTGGGGAAATCCCAAGACTACCACCAAAGAGAAACTTTGATTTCTTTATTGATTCGGTGCCAAGAGTTGCCCCAGTGTCCAAAACACCCATACAGAATGGGCACACCAGAGTTGAAGAAATGCAGCTTGAAGAATTGTTAAAGGGGTATATATGTCCAAGTGTGTCACGTTGAGGTGCCCCAGTTCTTTTTGTGAAGAAGAAAGATGGAACCTTAAGGCTATGTATTGATTTCAAATCAGGTTATCAAGAGCAAGAATCTTTTCCAAAATCAACTTAAGATCAAGTTATCATCAAGTGAGGATAAAGGAAGAAGATATTATCAAGATAGCATTCAGGACAAGATATGGGCATTATGAATTCATGATAGAACCATTTGGAGTATCAAATGTCCCATCTTTTTTTATGTCCCTGATGAATGGAGTGTCCAGGGAGTACCTGAATAAGTTTCTAATTGTGTTCATAGATGATATACTCATCTACTCTAAGTCAAAAGAGTAACATGAGCAACGTTTAAGAAATGGTGTTGCAAGTTTTAAAAGAGCATATATTGTATGCCAAGTTAAGTAAGTGCATCTTTTATCAAAAGAAGATTAACTACTTGGGGCATATAATTTCAGCAGAAGGAATAGCAGTTGATCCAGAAAATAAAGAAGTCATTAGAGGATGGTCAGCGCCAATAAATGTTACAGAGGTCATATCATTCATGGGTCTTGTCGGGTATTACCAAAGATTCATAAAAGGATTCTCAAAGATTGCAAGTCCAATTACTTCTTTGCAAAAAAAGGGAGTGAAATTTGAATGGACTAACAATTGTGAAGAGAGCTTTCAACAATGGAAAGACATCTTGACAAGTGAGCCAATATTAAAAATTGCAGATCCAGATGAAGATTTTATCGTGTGTACCAATGCATGCAAGGAAGGGCTTGGTGGAGTACTCACTCAAAAAGATCATGTGGCATGTTATGAGTCTAGAAAATTAAAAGAGCATGAGAGGAATTATGTTACACATGACTTGGAATTAATAGCAATTGTACATGCATTAAAAATATGGAGACATCACCTCGTGGGGAGGAAATTTGAGCTAAGGACAAACTACTGTGGTCTGAAACATTTGTTTGGCCAACCCACATTAAATGCCAGACAAACTAGATGGCTTGAATTTCTTAGTGAATATGACTTTGAGATTAAGCACATCAAAGACAAGGAAAATCAAGTGGTTGAGGCACTCAACAAGACAGCACATGAGATGCATATTGCAGCCATTAGCATGTACAGGATTGATCTGAAAGATAAAATTATTGCAGCAGCAAATTCAAATCAACAATATCTAAAAATAAAAGAAACAATACAGCAAGGTAATTTTCAGCACAAATATAATTTTTACAAATGAAAGAAGATGGGATTCTCATGTACAAAGGCAAAGTATATGTGTCGAATTCTAGTGAGCAAAAAAATGCAATACTAAGGGAAATGCACAATGTGCCATATACCAGGCACCCAATGTATCAGAAAAGAATTGTAGTTGTAAGATGCCAATATTTTTGGTTCAGAATGAAGAAAGAAGTGGCTAATTACATAGTCAAATGTCTAGAGTTCCAGAAAGTCAAGACTGAACATAGGCATACAGCTGGGTTATTGCAGCCATTGCCCATTTCATAATGGAAGTGGGAAGTTGTTATAATGGATTTTATTATAAAGCTGCCCAAAACAGTGAAGCAGCATGATTCCATCATGGTGGTAGAGGATAAATTAACTAAGGCAGCGCATGTTATTCCAATGAAGACTACACACAAAGCAGCAAATATTGCAGAGATCTACATGAAAGAAGTTGTTAGGCAACATGGAGTGCCTAAGGTAATTGTTTTGGGTAGAAATCCAAAGTTCACATCCAATTTTTGGAAGGGTTTGTTCAAAGGCTTTGAGACAAATTTAAATCTTCGTACAGCGTATCACCCAGAGTCAGATGGGAAAACAAAGAGGACTAGTGGGGTAATTGAGGACATGTTTAGAATGCATGCGATGGATCAGCCATCAAAGTGGGAGGATTATATCCACTGAGTGGAATTTGCTTACAATAATGTGTATCAGGCCTCATTAAAAATGAACCTGTTTGAAGCATTGTATGGCAGAAAGTGTACCGCACCAGTGAGTTGGGATAATCCAACAAACATAGCGGTTATTGGGCCAGATTTGTTCAAGGAAATGGAAGAACAAATGGCAAAGATCAAGCAAAATTTAAAGGCTGCCCAGAATAGGCAGAAAAGTTATGTGGACAAGAATAAAGTGTTTAGAGATTTTAAAGTGGGTGAACGTGTTTTTGAAAGTGAAAGCAAAGAAAAGTTCGCTAAGATTAGGAAGTTGCCCAAAGTTGGCAGTAAGATATTGTGGACCTTTTGAAATATTAGAAAAGATAGGGCCAGTTACTGTAATGTCCCCATTTTTTATTCCCTTATTATGCGGCTAGAGTTACTTCAAGAGGCTTGAGTCAACCATGTCAGAGGGGTGAGACTAGGTCATCAGTGAGCCCAAAAGGTTTGGAGAAGTTTTGTGGGGCCCAGTTTATTTTATTTACCATTATTCATCATCAGGATCAATTTTGCACAGCTTGTTCTTGGTTCCGTTGCATTCTGACGATTCTCGTAAAATGGGGCTATTATTGGGCATATTTTAATTAATAACATTAAAGGGTACTATTTGGAGTTCGTTTCTTGGAGAAATACCTTAGTCTATTAGCTCGTTGGAACCAGGGCGAAAATATCTACAGGATGGGATGATGAAAAGTGACTATCAGTGGTCGGAAAAGTCATAAAGACGAATTAATCAGTATTCGGGGTTAAATAGGTGGATTAATTATTAATAAAGTGATTTTATGAGAAAATATTAAAGATGAATAAAAAGTCACTTGAGAAGAAAAAGGTGAAAGGGGGTATAAAAGAGAGATAGGGGCTCATATTCTCTCATTATGTTGATCATATTGTCTAATCGCATTGGAGAGAGCTCTTGTAGTTTTACAGCTAGGGTTTTGCAGCAAAACCCTTGTGCATAGTTGGTTTCGGTGGTGAAAAATTCCACCCTAGCCAACCTAAGGGGAGNTCATTGGAGAGTTATTTCAGAAAGGAATGCATCTAAGGAATCAGATTTTGAATTGGTACATTATGTTCTTCGTAAATTGATGAAGACTAACCTGTATTCTAATTGATGAAATGTTTAATGTTATGCATGTCCTAACAGTAATTATTACATGCACATTTCTTGCAGAAATAGAAGTACAGGAAAACAACTTTGGTTCTTATATGAGGACTGGAGTTATGGAAGATGCCCAGGACTCTTACAGACATGAGGAGGAGGTCAAAGGTCTACATGTCAGCATGGGAAAAAATGAAACGGAGTCTAATGGAAGAAGAGGCAATCAGGAGCCTATAACTATGAGAAACCTGCATAGAGAAGTGCAGAGCTATAGGGTCGATAATGAAAAGATTATGAAGGCTCAGAAAGAGACACTTCAAAGTTTAAATATGTTGCATAAGCAAGTCAACAAAGACTCTAGCACCAAGCAAGCAACTAGTGCTAGACAAGTGTCGGGATTCAGATCCCAAAGCAAAAGGGATGATCATGGGAATGATAGGCAGTCAAGAAGCATAAGCAGATGCCATCATTCTCCAAGGCAATCCACCAAAAGAACTCATGAAAGTTCAAGGCCAGGGAACAGCCCAAGTGTGTCTCTTATTAGGAGGCAAAGAAGGCACGAGGCAGACATCTTGCAAGGTGAACTCAGAAAAATTAAGCCACCGACTTTCAATGGTGAGCACAGGAAAGGAGAAGAGGTCGAGGCCTGGTTGTTGGAAATGAAGAAATATTTCCAACTGCATGATTACCCCTCAAGGGTAGAAGCTCGAATTGCAATCAAACACTTGCAAGGAAAGAAAACCATGTGGTGGGATTGGCTAAAGCAAGTCAAGCACCTTGATGAGAAGAGGATCTCATGGAGGCAGTTCAAAGGATATTTCCAAGAGAAATATTTGTTCGGGCATTACCATGAAAGGAAGATGAAAGAGTTCTTTGAACTCAAGCTGGGAAGCATGACACTGGATGAATATGAGAAGAGGTTCTTTGAATTATTGAAGTATGTGGACTTCATAAAGGATGAGAAAGTTAAAATCCAAAGGTTTATGAGTGGGTTACCCTCTTTCTACAGGAACAAGATACAATATGATAACCCCAGAACTTTGGAGGGAGCCATAAGGAGAGCAAAGCATTTTTATGAGTAGAGTAGAGGAAGGCCAATCTTCTAAAAAGCTTGGAATGACAAGATGAAAGGGAAAAAGGATCAAAGTCGGAAAGGTTTTAAGCCACCCTTTTTCAAGAACAACTCCCAAGCAAATCAACAAGGTCAGTCAACCCAAAATGAGCACAAACTGCAGATTCATTTGGGAAAAGGCCAAGGCAGCAACCTGTACAATGTTGGTGATGTGAAGGAAATCACTTATATAGGGACTTCCCTCACAAAGGAGAAAGAATGAGGATTGTCCACAACATTCAATAGGTTGAAACAGGACATGGGAGGAAACACGCCAAGGACTTATACAGCCTTGGACAACAAGCAAGCAGAATATCAATCCCCCATGATTGAAGAGGAAGGTAAGATTGATAACCAACCCATAGCAATTTTAATTGATTCTAGAGCTAACCATCGTTACATAAACTCTAACATTGTTGAAAGATTTCACTTGCAAAGGAGTAAGCATAAGAAGTCTTTGTTAGTTCAATTAGCCACAAGGGCTAAGAGGAAGATCTATGAGCTAGCTAAAGATTGTCCAATAGACATGACTAGACTCGGCACAAAGGTGAATGTAAACATCATAACGTTGGGTTCATATGATTATCTAATTGGCATGGATTGGTTGGAAAAACACCATGTTGTCTTTTAGACTGTTACAACAAGACAATCACGTCTTGATGAAGAAGGGAAGCAAGGCAAGGTTCAAGCCATTCCAAGAACTGTAACTGTTAGAGAGATTTCAGCTATGCAATTGAAAAAGAGTTTCAAGAAGGGATGTCAGATTTTTGCAGCCCATATGGAATAGGCAATCAGAGATAAAGTGGAAAGCATTGAAAACCATCCAGTCTTGAGGGATTTTAAAGATGTTTTTGGGGAAATCCCAAGACTGCCACCAAAGAGAAACATTGATTTCTTTATTGATTCGGTGCCAGGAGTCACCCCAGTGTCCAAAACACCCATACATAATGGGCACACCAGAGTTGAAGAAATGCAGCTTGAAGAATTGTTAAAGGGGTATTTATGTCCAAGTGTGTCACGTTGAGGTGCCCCAGTTCTTTTTGTGAAGAAGAAAGATGGAACCTTAAGGCTATGTATTGATTTCAAATCAGGTTATCAAGAGCAAGAATCTTTTCCAAAATCAACTTAAGATCAAGTTATCATCAAGTGAGGATAAAGGAAGAAGATATTATCAAGATAGCATTCAGGACAAGATATGGGCATTATGAATTCATGATAGAACCATTTGGAGTATCAAATGTCCCATCTTTTTTTATGTCCCTGATGAATGGAGTGTCCAGGGAGTACCTGAATAAGTTTCTAATTGTGTTCATAGATGATATACTCATCTACTCTAAGTCAAAAGAGTAACATGAGCAACGTTTAAGAAATGGTGTTGCAAGTTTTAAAAGAGCATATATTGTATGCCAAGTTAAGTAAGTGCATCTTTTATCAAAAGAAGATTAACTACTTGGGGCATATAATTTCAGCAGAAGGAATAGCAGTTGATCCAGAAAATAAAGAAGTCATTAGAGGATGGTCAGCGCCAATAAATGTTACAGAGGTCATATCATTCATGGGTCTTGTCGGGTATTACCAAAGATTCATAAAAGGATTCTCAAAGATTGCAAGTCCAATTACTTCTTTGCAAAAAAAGGGAGTGAAATTTGAATGGACTAACAATTGTGAAGAGAGCTTTCAACAATGGAAAGACATCTTGACAAGTGAGCCAATATTAAAAATTGCAGATCCAGATGAAGATTTTATCGTGTGTACCAATGCATGCAAGGAAGGGCTTGGTGGAGTACTCACTCAAAAAGATCATGTGGCATGTTATGAGTCTAGAAAATTAAAAGAGCATGAGAGGAATTATGTTACACATGACTTGGAATTAATAGCAATTGTACATGCATTAAAAATATGGAGACATCACCTCGTGGGGAGGAAATTTGAGCTAAGGACAAACTACTGTGGTCTGAAACATTTGTTTGGCCAACCCACATTAAATGCCAGACAAACTAGATGGCTTGAATTTCTTAGTGAATATGACTTTGAGATTAAGCACATCAAAGACAAGGAAAATCAAGTGGTTGAGGCACTCAACAAGACAGCACATGAGATGCATATTGCAGCCATTAGCATGTACAGGATTGATCTGAAAGATAAAATTATTGCAGCAGCAAATTCAAATCAACAATATCTAAAAATAAAAGAAACAATACAGCAAGGTAATTTTCAGCACAAATATAATTTTTACAAATGAAAGAAGATGGGATTCTCATGTACAAAGGCAAAGTATATGTGTCGAATTCTAGTGAGCAAAAAAATGCAATACTAAGGGAAATGCACAATGTGCCATATACCAGGCACCCAATGTATCAGAAAAGAATTGTAGTTGTAAGATGCCAATATTTTTGGTTCAGAATGAAGAAAGAAGTGGCTAATTACATAGTCAAATGTCTAGAGTTCCAGAAAGTCAAGACTGAACATAGGCATACAGCTGGGTTATTGCAGCCATTGCCCATTTCATAATGGAAGTGGGAAGTTGTTATAATGGATTTTATTATAAAGCTGCCCAAAACAGTGAAGCAGCATGATTCCATCATGGTGGTAGAGGATAAATTAACTAAGGCAGCGCATGTTATTCCAATGAAGACTACACACAAAGCAGCAAATATTGCAGAGATCTACATGAAAGAAGTTGTTAGGCAACATGGAGTGCCTAAGGTAATTGTTTTGGGTAGAAATCCAAAGTTCACATCCAATTTTTGGAAGGGTTTGTTCAAAGGCTTTGAGACAAATTTAAATCTTCGTACAGCGTATCACCCAGAGTCAGATGGGAAAACAAAGAGGACTAGTGGGGTAATTGAGGACATGTTTAGAATGCATGCGATGGATCAGCCATCAAAGTGGGAGGATTATATCCACTGAGTGGAATTTGCTTACAATAATGTGTATCAGGCCTCATTAAAAATGAACCTGTTTGAAGCATTGTATGGCAGAAAGTGTACCGCACCAGTGAGTTGGGATAATCCAACAAACATAGCGGTTATTGGGCCAGATTTGTTCAAGGAAATGGAAGAACAAATGGCAAAGATCAAGCAAAATTTAAAGGCTGCCCAGAATAGGCAGAAAAGTTATGTGGACAAGAATAAAGTGTTTAGAGATTTTAAAGTGGGTGAACGTGTTTTTGAAAGTGAAAGCAAAGAAAAGTTCGCTAAGATTAGGAAGTTGCCCAAAGTTGGCAGTAAGATATTGTGGACCTTTTGAAATATTAGAAAAGATAGGGCCAGTTACTGTAATGTCCCCATTTTTTATTCCCTTATTATGCGGCTAGAGTTACTTCAAGAGGCTTGAGTCAACCATGTCAGAGGGGTGAGACTAGGTCATCAGTGAGCCCAAAAGGTTTGGAGAAGTTTTGTGGGGCCCAGTTTATTTTATTTACCATTATTCATCATCAGGATCAATTTTGCACAGCTTGTTCTTGGTTCCGTTGCATTCTGACGATTCTCGTAAAATGGGGCTATTATTGGGCATATTTTAATTAATAACATTAAAGGGTACTATTTGGAGTTCGTTTCTTGGAGAAATACCTTAGTCTATTAGCTCGTTGGAACCAGGGCGAAAATATCTACAGGATGGGATGATGAAAAGTGACTATCAGTGGTCGGAAAAGTCATAAAGACGAATTAATCAGTATTCGGGGTTAAATAGGTGGATTAATTATTAATAAAGTGATTTTATGAGAAAATATTAAAGATGAATAAAAAGTCACTTGAGAAGAAAAAGGTGAAAGGGGGTATAAAAGAGAGATAGGGGCTCATATTCTCTCATTATGTTGATCATATTGTCTAATCGCATTGGAGAGAGCTCTTGTAGTTTTACAGCTAGGGTTTTGCAGCAAAACCCTTGTGCATAGTTGGTTTCGGTGGTGAAAAATTCCACCCTAGCCAACCTAAGGGGAGATTCACACAGGTTCTTCATTGCATTCATTTTGTTGAAGGTATTTTACAGAAATTGTAAAGTTTTGTGGGCTAAAGAAGATCATTCCATCATTTGCAGCAGAGTATGGAATGAAGGAGGGGCACACATCTTTGATAAGGAAGCACATTGGAAGAGAGAGGGGCGAATTTTTATATCCAAATCAATTTCTTCAGGTGTGGAGATCGTGCCACTAAGGTTGGGGGCAAATTGTTTAAGCTGGGGTTGATTTTTTTTTAGTAAGGGAGTGCCATTCTTGCTGGAAACTGCATTTGTGTGAGGAAGGGCGCACTGGACAGAGAAGGGTGCATTAGATTTGAAAGAAGGGGCACATTTTCATTGTTTGAAGGTTGTGGGAGTGTCAAGGGAGGGCACACCTTGCTACAGCAACAAGTGTGGGGATTCTGGAAGGTGTTAGAGTCATTCTTCATCAGTTGGGTTGGCTGCCAATTGCTTGGAACTTCTACAGTACTACAGCAACCTATAGCAGCAGTGTGTTATCTTTCCAGATCTGTAATAAAGTCAGCAATTTAATAAAATAGATTATTTTGGAGTACAATTACTGTTGGTAGATTTATTTTGTATTTCCCCTTTGCTATTGCAAACTGTTTACGTTATTTTATTTCCCATTTGGCATTCAAATACCCTGTTGTAAACAAAGAAACATATAAAAACCATATCAGCAAATACTCAGAAATATAACAACACAGTTAAGGCAGCAAGGGGATGGTATTATGTTCACAAAATGCTTGATTAAAGGCTCCATACAGTGTGAAACCTACAGNTGGCATGTTATGAGTCTAGAAAATTAAAAGAGCATGAGAGGAATTATGTTACACATGACTTGGAATTAATAGCAATTGTACATGCATTAAAAATATGGAGACATCGCCTCGTGGGGAGGAAATTTGAGCTAAGGACAAACTACTGTGGTCTGAAACATGTTTGGCCAACCCACATTAAATGCCAGACAAACTAGATGGCTTGAATTTCTTAGTGAATATGACTTTAAGATTAAGCACATCAAAGACAAAGAAAATCAAGTGGTTGAGGCACTCAGCAAGACAGCACATGAGATGCATATTGCAGCCATTAGCATGTACAGGATTGATCTGAAAGATAAAATTATTGCAACAGCAAATTCAAATCAACAATATCTAAAAATAAAAGAAACAATACGGCAAGGTAATTTTCAGCACAAATCTAATTTTTACAAGTTGAAAGAAGATGGGATTCTCATGTACAAAGGCAAAGTATATGTGTCGAATTCTAGTGAGCAGAAAAATGCAATACTAAGGGAAATGCACAATGTGCCATATACCAGGGACCCAATGTATCAGAAAAGAATTGTAGTTGTAAGATGCCAATATTTTTGGTTCAGAATGAAGAAAGAAGTGGCTAATTACATAGTCAGATGTCTAGAGTTCCAGAAAGTCAAGACTGAACATAGGCATACAGCTGGGTTATTGCAGCCATTGCCCATTTCATAATGGAAGTGGGAAGTTGTTATAGTGGATTTTATTATAAAGCTGCCCAAAACAGTGAAGCAGCATGATTCCATCATAGTGGTAGAGGATAAATTAACTAAGGCAGCGCATTTTATTCCAATGAAGACTACACACAAGGCAGCAAATAATGCAGAGATCTACATGAAAGAAGTTGTTAGGCAACATGGAGTGCCTAAGGTAATTGTTTTGGATAGAAATCCAAAGTTCACATCCAATTTTTGGAAGGGTTTGTTCAAAGGCTTTGGGACAAATTTAAATCTCCGTACAGCGTATCACCCAGAGTCAGATGGGAAAACAAAGAGGACTAGCAGGGTAATTGAGGACATGTTTAGAATGCATGCGATGGATCAGCCATCAAAGTGGGAGGATTATATCCACTTAGTGGAATTTGCTTACAATAATGTGTATCAGGCCTCATTAAAAATGAACATGTTTGAAGCATTGTATGGCAGAAAGTGTAACACACCAGTGAGTTGGGGTAATCCAACAAACATAGATTTGTTCAAGGAAATGGAAGAACAAATGGCAAAGATCAAGCAAAATTTAAAGGCTGCCCAGAATAGGCAGAAAAGTTATCTGGACAAGAATAAAGTGTTTAGAGATTTTAAAGTGGGTGAACGTGTTTTTGAAAGTGAAAGCAAAGAAAAGTTCGCTAAGATTAGGAAGTTGCCCAAAGTTGGCAGCAAGATATTGTGGACCTTTTGAAATATTAGAAAAGATAGGGCCAGTTACTGTAATGTCCCCATTTTTTATTCCCTTATTATGCGGCTAGAGTTACTTCAGGAGGCTTGAGTCAACCAGGTCAGAGGGGTGAGACTAGGTCATCAGTGAGCCCAGAAGGTTTGGAGGAGTTTTGTGGGGCCCAGTTTATTTTATTTACCATTATTCATCATCGGGATCAATTTTGCACAGCTTGTTCTTGGTTCCGTTGCATGCTGACAATTCTCGTAAAACGGGGTTATTATTGGGCATATTTTAATTAATAACATTAAAGGGTACTATTTGGAGTTCGTTTCTTGGAGAAATACCTTAGTCTATTAGCTCGTTGGAACCGGGGCGAAAATATCTATAGGATGGGATGATGAAAAGTGACTATCAGTGGTCGGAGAAGTCATAAAGACGAATTAATCAGTATTCGGGGTTAAAAAGGTGGATTAATTATTAATAAAGTGATTTTATGAGAAAATATTAAAGATGAATAAAAAGTCACTTGAGAAGAAAAAGGTGAAAGGAGGTATAAAAGAGAGATAGGGGCTCATATTCTCTCATTATGTTAATCATATTTTCTAATCGCATTGGAGAGAGCTCTTGTAGTTTTACAGCTAGGGTTTTGCAGCAAAACCCTTGTGCATAGTTGGTTTCGGTGGTGAAAAATTCCACCCTAGCCAACCTAAGGGGAGATTCACACAGGTTCTTCATTGCATTCATTTTGTTGAAGGTATTTTACAGAAATTGTAAAGTTTTGTGGGCTAAAGAAGATCATTCCATCATTTGCAGCAGAGTATGGAATGAAGGAGGGGCACACATCTTTGATAAGGAAGCACATTGGAAGAGAGAGGGGCGAATTTTTATATCCAAATCAATTTCTTCAGGTGTGGAGATCGTGCCACTAAGGTTGGGGGCAAATTGTTTAAGCTGGGGTTGATTTTTTTTTAGTAAGGGAGTGCCATTCTTGCTGGAAACTGCATTTGTGTGAGGAAGGGCGCACTGGACAGAGAAGGGTGCATTAGATTTGAAAGAAGGGGCACATTTTCATTGTTTGAAGGTTGTGGGAGTGTCAAGGGAGGGCACACCTTGCTACAGCAACAAGTGTGGGGATTCTGGAAGGTGTTAGAGTCATTCTTCATCAGTTGGGTTGGCTGCCAATTGCTTGGAACTTCTACAGTACTACAGCAACCTATAGCAGCAGTGTGTTATCTTTCCAGATCTGTAATAAAGTCAGCAATTTAATAAAATAGATTATTTTGGAGTACAATTACTGTTGGTAGATTTATTTTGTATTTCCCCTTTGCTATTGCAAACTGTTTACGTTATTTTATTTCCCATTTGGCATTCAAATACCCTGTTGTAAACAAAGAAACATATAAAAACCATATCAGCAAATACTCAGAAATATAACAACACAGTTAAGGCAGCAAGGGGATGGTATTATGTTCACAAAATGCTTGATTAAAGGCTCCATACAGTGTGAAACCTACAGCAGCAGTAAAACAGAGATAATAGAGGGGTTTACAGTTTGCGAACAAACTGTTTGACAAAATACTAGAACCAAGAATCCACTAAGTTTCACAGCAATTCATAACAGAGTCGTAGCAGCCATCTTAATTGGGATATCTCAGTGAAGGAAAAGTTTGCAACAGGGAATTGATGATAAGGACAACATTCCCAGGAAATAAAAATGAAGTCTAAACAAAAACTCATGACTAAAATATCACAACTTCTTCAATCAAGTAGGATGTATCTAGCAGCAAGCTCAAAGCAGTTTAGACAGGATATTGAACTCATCACTTATTGCAGGGAATATCAAGCGTTGGGTGAGAAATTCCAAGCTGCCATGTCACTAGAAGCCTATTGCACATCAAATTCGAGGACAGAGATTGGAACAAGGAACTCTTGAAAAGTCTAGAGCAGAAGTGGAGAAGAGGTGAGCAGGATGAACAGGTGGACTTGTTGGAGGCGCAAGCACATATCCATGTGGAGGAGAATGCAACATGCCATGATGAGGAGGTGTGCATAGAGGAGGACCAAGCAGTGGTCTATGATGAGACCGTCGACACTAGTATGTTAGCGGGATTTGTCGCTAGTACCAATGATGAGGGGGCAACATCTTGTCACACTTATTAAAACTTCAAGGACCATGACACCGGCACCCATGTTGGACAGATTAAGGGCACCTATGTTGAGGATGTTTATGATGACGAGGGTGTGTTAGCAGTGAGCACCTAACTATGAGGGTGTGTTGCACCATACCCTGTTTATGATTCCTATGATGATGAGGATGTGATGGTACCCACATATGACGAAGGATGGGTGTTTGAGAGACCCTCGGGGGGACATGGATCTTTTTTGTTAAATTTGGCAGCATCGACAGTCATTCTCCAATGAGAGGCCATATGGGCCACCCTGAGGCTAGCCAGGGAGATTTGGAGAATCAACCAGTCTTGTGAGGTACTGACAAAAGCCAGGGGGAACGTACAACCTCTGTGAGTCAAACCAAAAGCCAGGACAAACAAGATGCTATGTAAGTCTAATGCAAAAGTCAAGGAGAACGTACAACCTCTGTGAGCATAGACAGTCTAGTGCAAAAGTCAAGGGGAATGTACAACCTCTATGAGCATAGACAGACTAGTGCAAAAATCAGGGGGAACGTACAACCTCTGTGAGCCTAGTCAAGCCTTGTGAGCCATGAGCAAAAGTCAAGGCATCTAGCAAAAGTTAGGTTGAAC
>JZKD02S2315182.1:21662-32986 GCA_000966675.3 Picea glauca | reverse complement strand
ACTCATGCTAAGAAGGAAATTGATCCGAAAAATGTGATCTTGACTTGGGAGAGAATGAGATAGTGTAAGTGTGAGGATGGTGAGATATATAGGTTAGACTTTGAACCAGAATGGTTGTGGGTTCGAGTTGAGATTTGTATAACGACAATAGAGACCCCTTCACCATATTATAATACAAGATGCATATGAAAAGGATTTAGTCTCCATTATTGAAATAAAGATAAGTGAGTCATGAATATGGAACATATGTGGACATATTGAAAGGACATCATGATATTGTGAAGTTCTTATGAACTTCACAAAGCGAGGAGATGAGATTTGAATTGAAAAATACGAGATATGATCTTGGGTACAATTAGAGGAGATTATTTGAATTCTTGTTGCTACCATGGACGTGTTGAGTCCATAAGTGGGTCATAACCCACATGTTCAAGGATAGAACCCGTTGCATTCATTGATCTTCGAGACCCCAGTGCATTCTTTCATCGGTGTTTGGTTCCATCAGAATGCTTAGCTAACATTGAGGTGCGTGTGTGCCCATTCTTGATGCCAACTGCACACTCTTTAATTCTTATGAGAAATGATTGTTCGGTTTCTTTGATGTAACATTTTTCACAAGAGCATTCCACTTTTTAAACCCTTTTACATTGGTGATGGTCTAGGTTTTCTTTCTCATCTTCTAACTGATGGTCTCCATGGGTTTAAAGGAGGTTGTGATCTTCTTCCTCAAAACCTTCTAAATCCTATTAGTGACCCCTTTTATGTAGGGGAGGTGAAATATAGTGCCAAGTTCACTTTCTTTGGAACGTAGTGCTTTCCTTTCCTTATCCATGACTCTATTTATGGTAGTTATGATATCCTTTTTCCTGTAACCTATTACCTTGAAAACTTTGACAAGGTGATCTATTTATTTTTCTAGGTGGTCTTCATCAGATATCCTAATGGATCTCATGGATAGGGTGTTCAAAAATCCTATATTGTGAGTTGGATGGTGATGAGAGCTCGAATAAAGATAACTCCATGTATGGGTTTTCTTTCTATAGACTTCATTTCCAAGGTGTTAATATTGTTTTATGTAAATTGTTATCACGCAAATTGTAGGTTGGTAAAATCCTGACCCAATCCACGAGATGGAGATAATGGTGGGAGAGTCTACCCACTGTCATCTTAGATAAACTCTCTCCTTACTTTAGTGAAGGATAAATCCAACACAAGGGGGGAATCCAGGGTGACCCTAGGGGGAAATGAGATGGAAGGTGAGGTTATGGAAGCGATACCCCTATAGGTCAAATTACTAAGTGGATAATGGCTTTGAAACAAGTCTCAGATATGGTCAATGGTTTCCAAGTGCTTTAGTACCCGTGGAAGATGTTGTACCTTCTCAAGACACAAGAAAACACAAGACACAAGCCCGATAGTCTAATGGAAAATCAAGTGAAGCTTGTTGTCCCAATTAGTAGTAGGATATATCAGCAATGAAATGATAAGAAATACTTAGCCACAGAAGACACCTTAGTGGAATTAGGAAGCCTAAAGCACCAACAATAGATTCCAATTTAAACAATTTCAATATCTCGTGATTTCATGTATACCAATGCAATGTTTTATTTCTCCAATGAAAAATATTAGTTCCTTGAACTATTGGGTTATGGAGTCCTTTAATGAAATCGGTAGCCTTTCCACTTACTTAGGGGTGTAAACCCTTTTACTCCCTAAGGCAAGCAAGACTAACAAGGAACTACTAGGAGGGTGTAAGCCCTTTTACTTCTCCTAGTAACCCTTGTAAAACAATTTATTCAAGACAATTATGATAGGATTAGTGGGGTTGTATGCTCTTATACTCCCCAAGATCTTAGATAATTAACCTTGTAACCAAGAAATAAGCAATAACAAAGAAAAGATTCCTTACCTAATCCAAGAATTAACAAGATAAACTCTCCTTATCCAAGAAAATTTCACCACAAATGAAAGAATAAGCCTCCACAAGAGATAGCACATCACGTCTTCATCCAATATCTAAGATAAATCATCACAAGAGTAAGTAGCAAAGAGAGATATGTAGAATTTCCCAAAAGGGGTGCAAATATCAGCCAAGGAGTCTTCTCCAAATGGGAGAGTTATGATAAAAATGAAATGAAATTATTCTTGTTTATACAAATACTCTAAAAAGTGTTTGTCCACTTAAATTTAGGGTAAACTATAAAGTAAGGGGTCAACAACCCTTATTTTTCCCCTTTACGATATTAAATTCAAATTTAACCCTAAAATGCACATAAGAAACCCTAAAGAAGCATGACGTCACCCCTTTAGGGCAACGTTTTGGCACTTTTAGCAAATCATTGAGCTTGGAGATGAAATGATGGGCCTCCCTCTCAAGCGCTAGTACCTCCTCGATCAATCTAAGGCCTCCCTCCATCCAAAAAGAGCCAAGTGTCAACTCAATCACACCACCACACCAAACCCTAGCCCTAGGGTGATGTCAAGCCCTCTAAAGGTGGCTTTTTGACCTCCAAAGACCAAACATTGGGCTTGTAGGGGCTAGGTGAGGTCTTCCAAAGTATCTATTAAGCCCCCAAAGGATGCCATCATCTTCCAGTGTGCGGGCCATGGTATCCATCATGTGGGATTCATGCCCCAAGGAAGCCCAAGCTAGGCTTGTTCTTCCAAAATTGTCCACCAAGCAAGGTCCTGCAAAGACAATGAATATGCCCTCCAATGATCTCAAGTCAAATGCATCATGATAATTAAATAAAATAAATAAAATAGCCACCCAAGTATGTGCATCCAAAACCACCTCATCAAATTAAACAAGTGCTTAAAGACCCTATGAAACTTGCCAAATTTATGTATGGGAGGGTTGACAAAGTGACATGTTGGGTGAATCATTCCCCAAGTCAAAGAGTGTTTCCCACGCAGACCCCCCTCTAAGTTATGTGTAGAAGATGAAGTGGATGGGGGAAATACTTTTGGGCATGGGTTTCATGACATACAAGGGATCATAGTGTCTCATTTATGTTGGATTGTTATATTGTTTGCAGTGGAAGTCTAGTGGAGGTAGATCGACTGACAGTTGAAGGTCGAGGTGGATCAACAACAGTTAAGGTCGAGGTTGATCAAAAGTAAGTCGAAGGTCAAGGGATTCGATCGGGAAAAGTCAAAGTAAAATATATTGATGTCAATTCAACCAACAATAGGTCAAAGTGCGAGCTTGAGATGACCGACTAGAGACCAAATGAAGGTCTAATGGTAACACGACTTGGAGTCGACTGTAACAGAATCCCGAGATTTGTGGAATTTGTATCCAATGATATGCATGGATCTGTAATTATTTTTGGGCACCAATATTTAGGGTTTTTCCTGTTGTAAAGCCTATAAAGAGGCATGTTGTAAGTTCGTAAAGGATAATGCAGGTTAATGTATAATAACCAATATTTAGAGAAATCTTTAGATGTAGGTTGTTGGTCATGCATATGTAAGCCGAATTGGCTATAGGGTTTTTCTTGCGTAGGCAAGAGGGTATGATGTCGATTGTGTCTTAGGTGTGGACCAAGGTTAGACATGTAACTTTTTTATTCAAATTGAATAAGACAACAAGAGAACACAACACTTAAAGGAATGATCGTTTTTCCCGATTAAGGGTTCTGGGGTAAAATCTCGGTGTATTGTGTGATTGCTTGTGTCATTTGCATTCTTGATTAAATTCTTCTTCTCTTCTACTAGGATTAGTGTGGAAGTGTCTTTAATTTCTTGATATGGGGTATTAGAGCTTAGGTCTTCCCTAACAAGTGAGTTATCAAAGTGGTGTTAATTCATAAATTGTGTTAAAGATCACGGTAAAGAATGGCGAGCAGTTCTAGAATAGAGAGAGAAAAATTCAATGGCCGGAATTTTGAGATTTCAAAACTTTAAATGGAAGATATTCTTGTAGATCAAGATAAATGGACAATGATCTGTCTAGGTACCCAGCCGATAGGCATGTCGATGAAAGAATGGGAGAAACTTAAAAGAAGAGAAAGTATGATTAGGCTTTGTCTTGCAGATTCAGTGTTGTTGAATGTCTTAGTTGAAAATTCGACCAAGAAATTGTAGGACAAGCTGGGAAGCTTATACCAGTCGAAATATCTGGTAATTAAGTTGTTTCTGAGAAAGAAATTGTATCTTTTGAGGATGAGTGATGGAAGTTCGGTGACTGAGCATTTAAATGTGTTTAATACCATGTTAAGCCAGTTCTTTTCTGTGGATATTAAGATCACTGATGAGGATAAGTGAATCAACCTATTATTTCCTTTTCCAGACTCCTAGGATAGCTTAGTCATGGTTGTTATCACTGAAAAATCATCTACAAAATTGCACACAATGGTTGAATAAAAACATCAATGTCAACAACTATTAGTCCACCTACAGCGCCAAAATCCATCCAAAAGGAAAAAAACTATATACTTGGGTCAAAAATCAAAGTGCGCAAATTCACCAAAGGAAGAGTGTGGATAATCCGTAGGATAACACAGGCCTCAACGTGCACTGTGCATAAGATGCGCGAATGTCTAGGAGAAAAGTCACACACTCCTATGAACGACGCATTTATGGATCTTGTCGGCCCCTCAACCACTTCGAGTCTAACCCCCAACACGATTTGACACTCATATCTGAGCGAAATCTAGCTTGGAGGTTGGTCAAGGGATAGGAAGTGCCCTAAAAGGCCCCTTGTTCACACTATGAACCAATTATATCTTGCCATGAATGGATGCTATAAATATGTGTCATGGGTGTGCTAAGAAAATAAGAACTTCAAGATATTGTTATGCTGCAAGAATTCTTCTTTGAGAATCCTCTTTTATCTTTGAAGCCTTCAAGCACCATTGCAATAGGTCATTCCACTCACCTCTTGAGGGAATAAGCATTGCATTTCTTCACCATTATCATTTCTTCCATTGTATGAAGAGAATAGATCTCAATTAGGGAACTCAAGAGTCCTCCCAAGGAGGAAGAGGGGACTCATAAGTCCCTCCCATTCTCTATGGTGTTTAGCCTATCAATCTATTGATCCATTGGTAGTTATATGTTGGTCATTTTTATTATTTTCATGGTTCTAGTTTCTCAAGCTTCTCTAACATTTATTTTTTAGTTGTTTTTAGTTTTATTTCTTTGTTTTCATGTGTATTTATTTTATCTAATCAACTCACAAACTTATGTCTTGTTTAGATTTCTTAACTAAGCATGCAAGTGTTGTGTTTTTGCTCACCCAAGTGACAAAAACAACACAACAGATTGGTGACCATACTGGGGATCGATATCAAATTTCTCCCTATTTAAGTCTTGAGAGCACTTCATATTGATTTTTTTGACATCCAGGTACCAAAACCGGCCTAGCCCAACTTGCGAAAGTCAAAATTCAGAGCTGAGGAAGGAGTATTTCACTTGAAAATTTCCTCCCCGACGCGTGACAAGAAGTGTGTGGCTTTCAAGGCCCATAGACACACACTCTGTGCATTGTGCGTGAAACATGATCCATTACTCTGTGCATGTGCGCCCTCTGCACACCTGTCAAAACTGTATCCTGTGCATAAGTCCAGTTTTTTCAAATTTTAATGGTTTTTATGAATGGCTTGAGGGACCCTAGCCTTCAGATTTTTTTTTCTACACTTTGTAAGGAAACTACACTTCGCTTGGAGTGATTTCTCACAAGAAAGGTTAGCTAACATAAGCACATAGGGGTAAAAAGAATCATTATTCTTCTCTTTTTCTTTGTTTCCACATGGATGGATCATTTGGATTTTAAAATTTTAAGTTGAAGTTATTTCTTTTCATACAAAATCACTTAAATTGGGACTAGAAATTAATTGAAAACCCTCAAGTATTCTCTTCCCTCGCACCCTAGTGTGATCTCGAGAATTAGAAAAGGTGGTTGAAAGTACATTTCATCTCTCTTAAGAAATCATTTAGGAGAGGACAAAGCCCCCCTAGGGTTCCTCTTATTTTTTGAAATCATCTTAAAGCTTTGTAAGGGCCCATACATGCCCACATGTTTGCAATCTTAGGGTAGTTTCTAAAAATATTTCTTAGTTTATATAACACTCTAGGAAAGTTTAAAGATCAAGTAACGGGCCCATACATGCCCACATTTCTACAATTCTAGGATATTTTCAAAAGATTTCTTAGTATAGACAACATTTTAGGCAGTTTAAAGGATTTGTAAGGACCCATATGTTCACATTGCTGGTTCTTTAGGGGTTTAAATATTCCGCAAGGTTGTACCAAAGAAACATAGTAAGCTAGGTAAGAAGATTTAGTCCATATGTTGCAATATTACACTTAACTTATTAAAATCTTTGCACACTTTTCACTTTCTTGCACACAAAGCCACTCTTCACACACACAATTTCTATTAGAATAGTGGAGATTGTAGTAGGATTTCTCCAAAGGAACTTTGAAAGATCTGACTACTTCTTTGGAAATTATCCACACCAAATTAATTCAAACGAGGTTGGTCCATGACCCCAATCTCTCATCCCACCACATCTAATTTTTTTCTAAAAACACACTAAATTTTCCTCCATAGGGGGTGCCAAAAGAATTTTTTTTAGTCTAGGTAGGATCTCGGGGGAAGGCATCCAAATAAACCCCTGTTATTAGGTTCTCACATATTGAAAAAATAGAATTTGAGGATAGGGATATTTAAAATCCTCCAATTCAAGTGTTCCTACACCATAAGGCAGGGATATACCTGTGAAGGGTCGAAGGCCGAGGTCCAATTGTTCTGCGCATCCCTCCTTGAGTCACCCAAGTCTTGTGAGGGCATCCAGCCCGTGAACCATTTCTGAGGCTGAAAATCTAAATGCCACACTTTGACAGAGGTACTTAGTGACCANGAGTGATTTCTCACAAGAAAGGTTAGCTAACATAAGCACATAGGGGTAAAAAGAATCATTATTCTTCTCTTTTTCTTTGTTTCCACATGGATGGATCATTTGGATTTTAAAATTTTAAGTTGAAGTTATTTCTTTTCATACAAAATCACTTAAATTGGGACTAGAAATTAATTGAAAACCCTCAAGTATTCTCTTCCCTCGCACCCTAGTGTGATCTCGAGAATTAGAAAAGGTGGTTGAAAGTACATTTCATCTCTCTTAAGAAATCATTTAGGAGAGGACAAAGCCCCCCTAGGGTTCCTCTTATTTTTTGAAATCATCTTAAAGCTTTGTAAGGGCCCATACATGCCCACATGTTTGCAATCTTAGGGTAGTTTCTAAAAATATTTCTTAGTTTATATAACACTCTAGGAAAGTTTAAAGATCAAGTAACGGGCCCATACATGCCCACATTTCTACAATTCTAGGATATTTTCAAAAGATTTCTTAGTATAGACAACATTTTAGGCAGTTTAAAGGATTTGTAAGGACCCATATGTTCACATTGCTGGTTCTTTAGGGGTTTAAATATTCCGCAAGGTTGTACCAAAGAAACATAGTAAGCTAGGTAAGAAGATTTAGTCCACATGTTGCAATATTACACTTAACTTATTAAAATCTTTGCACACTTTTCACTTTCTTGCACACAAAGCCACTCTTCACACACACAATTTCTATTAGAATAGTGGAGATCATAGTAGGATTTCTCCAAAGGAACTTTGAAAGATCTGACTACTTCTTTGGAAATTATCCACACCAAATTAATTCAAATGAGGTTGGTCCATGACCCCAATCTCTCATCCCACCACATCTAATTTTTTTCTAAAAACACACTAAATTTTCCTCCATAGGGGGTGCCAAAATAATTTTTTTTAGTCTAGGTAGGATCTCGGGGGAAGGCATCCAAATAAACCCATGTTATTAGGTTCTCACATATTGAAAAAATAGAATTTGAGCATAGGGATATTTAAAATCCTCCAATTCAAGTGTTCCTACACCATAAGGCAGGGATATACCTGTGAAGGGTCGAAGGCCGAGGTCCGATTGTTCTGCGCATCCCTCCTTGAGTCACCCAAGTCTTGTGAGGGAATCCATCCCGTGACCCATTTCTGAGGCTAAAAATCTAAATGCCACACTTTGACAGAGGTACTTAGTGACCAAACTTAAGATATCTACCCAAGTGGCGGTTGTGCGCTGCAATCGCACCTTGATCATATTTTGTGTGGCTATTGGGAAATATTGCCAGCTCTTTCGAGATATGCACCCTCTACTCCTCATTGTAATTGATTACTTCAACCTTCACTAGTTCCTCTTCTGGTGGATTCAAAACCCACTTTTGAGTGTTATTGGAAGGCCTAGTGTTGAATTCAGAGGAAGGATGATAGGTCTTTTAGGACACGAGAATTTGTTTTTCATTGTTCCCCCACGCGGAAAAAATCCACCTATCCACATGCTTATTTATTAACAGTTGATTTATGTATGATGTTCATTTGATTACATTCAATTGTGAGTTATACTATTTTTGTGAAGGTCAAAAGCTCATGTTCATTTATTTCTCTCTTATCACCATTTGCACACATTCACTTTGCTATTCAGAAACCATAGGGGAACCATTGAATCCTTATTGTTCTAGACACTTCCAGAATCTCCCTCTTATTCGAGGAGGAGCCCCTAGTCTTTCCAACTCACTGACTCAACCATCTCACACCCTAGTGAGTGCTATTGTTTTTGGATCCTGTTTACTTGGTTCCACTTTGCTTGGGTCAAATACCCAAGGTCATCCATCTATTAGTTCACCTTCACAAGGAGGTAGGGGTCAAACTTCTTCTCAAGGAAGAAGTACAAGCCCACCAAATCCCTCCCAAGGGACAGGTCCATTACCTACTCACACAATGGATGGAACCAATCCTCTGCCAAATCTCCTTATTCCATACTTGGCATCCCTCAACATCCCTTATTTGAACAAACTCACGAATGATCCCATTTTACATGACCCCACATGGCCCAATATGCCTACCAAACTACCTTTAGATATTCTAAAGTTTGAAGGAAAACCGAGGGAATATCCTGCCAACTATGTTACGACCTTCCACTTATGGTGCTCTTCAAACAACATCATGGATGATTCCATCTACTTAAGTTTATTCCAAAGAACTCTCACAAGATCATCAACCAAATGGTATGTGGATGAAAAATTATGGTCTCATATGACCTTTGAATCATTGACCAAGGCATTTTTGTCCTTTTGCAACTACCAGTTTGCCATGATACTGGCTTAGAAATTATCTCTGAGTTCAAACAATCCATTTCTATCCATATAGCTGACCACATCCATGAATGGTGTCTGAGACGTAGTTTGTGTAAAGAAGAAACCACCAAAGAACAACATCTTGATTGGTTTCTTAAATCACTCATCTCTGTTATTGCAAAATATGTACCATCCATGTTTCCTCAACCAGAAGAGGAGTCCATTAGCAAGGCCCAACAATTTGACCTCATATATGCTCAATCAGGTTACTTGTACACAGTATTACCTGATGCACCCAAACCCATACCATTTGGCCAGGACAAACCTGGGATGTCCCATGCTGCGGATGGGTTGATTGGTTCTATGACTGATCTCAACCCTTACGGCCACCCATCACCCACCTATGGTGCACATAAATATCTAAAACCATATGGAGGTATGTCTTATTACCCTCCTCCCACTCACCAACAATCATATTTTGTTGCTCCCCCTCCACCAATGGGTGGACCCCCACCAGTACCCATGATGAATCCAGTCTCTCAACCAAGTACGAGTTCACCCTCAACCCCCACATATAACCCCAACAGTAGTGGAAATGCTTCAACTTCCTACACGCCATATGGATCATCTCCACAAAACAATCCATATTTTCCATTTCCTAGTCCTCCACAGTCAGTTTCTCCTCCACTAGGACAACCACATGCCAGTGTTAACTTTGTTCAACCCTCTCCCATTCAACAAGTTCAAACTTTAGAACAATTGAATACGAAAAATATGTCCCATCAGCTGAATAATGCCAAGAATAAAGGGGGAAATTGAAACAATAACAACCCGGGACTAGGAGGAAATAAACCCCAACAAAACCATCCTGTCGGGGGCAACCAGAATCAAGGAAACCAAAACCCCCAAGTGGGCATCAATAACAATCAATCATGACAAGGGAAGAACAATAACGTCAAAACTAAATTCCCTTGCACTCTATGTGGTGAGTATGGACATTATACTCACCATTTCCCCCAAATTGTCGACTTCAAACGAATGAAAGAATCCATGAACACGCAACTCCCTCTAGCGTTTCACGCCCCTCAGTAGGCCCCACGAAATTATTTGCAACCACCACCTCCGACTATTTTGAAAAACCCTATTCCACACCAAGGTGTGATGAATACCCAATAGGAGATAATCCATGCCCCGCCACAAATGGGGCAGTATCAAAATCTGGGTCCCAATCAACCTAGAAATCCGACCGATCGCAACATCCTCCTTACCAGCGAAGAAGAGATTATTCTGAAAACATGCAGTCATTAATATGGTGTTCCCCCTGAATCTACCCCAACCACATCAGAAGCGGCTCCAGCTCCAACCGGACAACCATTGATGATTCCACGCCCTAACACTGAACTAAACCCTTGTATACCCCGTATGTCATTACAATGGAATGTACATAACCCTCATGCTAGGGAAGCCCATAACTACAGTCTAGTTGATGACTTAGCATAGTATCCTGCAACCATGCATGTATTGGAGGTCCTCCAAACCTTTCCATCTCAGTGGAAATCCTTGCTTTCCGCCTTGGGGGAATTCGACCCAGTTGATATTCGACTTATCACATTTGATCTAGATAGCAGAGAACCATGCCTCCCTACCCTGGTAGCTTTTCATATACCAGTTAAGATCCAAAACATCACAGTTCATCGATGCATCATCAATGAAGGTGCATCCACATGCATCATGTCCAAATTAGTATGGAAAAAACTTGTCTCACCTGAGCTAGTACCATATGTGCTATCACCCTGAGAGCTTAAGACGGTCACCCATTGATCCAGGTGGATATCAGGGGCCACCCACCTTTTCCAAATGGCTCAAAACAGTTTTCTGGCCATTTTGGCAATTTACTATTTTTAGCAGGTTTTCACTTCCGGGGCCATTTTGAGGACCTAAATGAAGTTTTTTCGAGATAGAGTTTCTAAATGATAGCCAAAGGCATAATTGATCCCCCAAAATGAATCTCTTCAACGATACCTTTCCAACGAGCTATCACACGCCTAAAACAGAGATCGTGTGCAAAAGTTACGACCCCGGGAAGTTGATGCACCAACTAACCCAAACGGGGCCCACATGACTTTTGGCGCTTCATCTCCTAGGGTTAGGTTTTTGGATGTCTAGGA
>JZKD02S2315171.1:21052-32987 GCA_000966675.3 Picea glauca | reverse complement strand
TTTTCATTTGGATAGATTAAAATTTTAAATTTAATTTAAAATACCTTGAGAGTATTTTTCCTCAATTTATATGCCAAGAAAAGAAGCCAAGTATTTTCATTTATTGTATTTTCTTTTACATATTTATGGTTTTGTTTATTGTTTTTTATTAAAAAAGTGATATATTTTTATTTTTTGAAAAAATGTTCCACAAATCTTATGAAAATAGGTTTGTGCACCAATACTCCGAGTCTAGAAACATATGTGGTTCTTTTTAACTTGAACCGTAAGAATTGTACATTATCCACACCATATGCGATGTGTTTATTCAACCTAAGCATGTTATCTCTTTAAGATGTTATTTGGACTACAAACTACATTCGGATTGACATTATACATCACAAGTTATGCGTCATGTAAATGAGAATGCACCATATGGAAGTAGGTGTATCTCATATTGTTCTTTCAATGCCTTCAGTTTGACTCAATACACTATTGCTAATGCATAACAAATGCACCAACTATGGTCCCAAACATAGAGCACTGCATACAATCCTTAAATAAGTGCATAATGCTCATGATAGTGATGGTGTTGGCACATTTTGCACTAGTGGCAATGCATCCAGTCAATTAGAATGCATTGTATGGTCTAAAGAACATTCCATAGTTCCTTCAAGTTCATTGGACCATGACCTCTCTCAATGCAAAGTACACACATCAAAGTGGGGTTGGATCTATTTAAATGTCGATGTATGCATCATGCACCATTAGTAGTGTGTCTAGTCAATGTGATTGCACTATGGATTTTAAAAGAGTTACCTCTTGGAACCAATGGTACTTTCAAGTTGACTACATGCATCATGGTTGATTCCATGTACTTACACTAGAATATTAAAGTTTAAGTTAGTGTGTCAATGCACATACCATGAGGAACATTAGAACATAATATTTTAAGTTGATGTGTTAGTGCACATACCACAAGCCACACCAACTACATATGGTCAACATAAATGCACCATGGATTCTGAAAGAGCTACCTCTTGAATCCATGGTGCTTACAAGTTGAATAGATGCACCATGTTTGATGCCACATACTTACACTAGAACATAAGAATTTAAGTTGATGTGTAAATGCACATACCACAAGGAACACCATCTACATCTAGTCAACATAATTGCATCATGGACTTTGAAGTAGCCACACATCAAATTCTAGGTTCTTTTAGATTGAATGGATGCACAACCGTCAATTCTAGAAACATGCAATTGAACACAATAATAACAAATTCAAGAGTGTAAATCCATGTATCGTGCATCATATGTTAGAATATTCAAGGATACTGAGAGGTGGGGGGGTGAATCAGTATAGAGTTATTTCAAAAATGTTAACCTCAATAACTACATAAAAATTAACCCTTAATCATTTCATTCGTCATCATATAAAATCATACACATTGCACACAAATGTTTATGTGGAAACCCAACTGGGAGAAAACCACGCAAACGTTTCTTAAGTAGTTTCAAGATTTTACAAGCACCAATTTAAAGAAATCACCCACTCCCTGAGTTTTCTAGCACCTACTGGAAGGAGACACAAATGCCCTTGGAATATTTTAAATCATGATACATGATCAAATCAACCTTCAAATATAATCCCAAAATCACTTCTTAAATATGCATACAAAACTGCTCAGAAATCTACCTCAAATCTGCAAGCTTGTAAGATTTGCCACAAGCTCAATTTTTTGTTTCTGATTCTAAAAATTGGACGTCAGATATGAGGATTTGTTCTCCTTGTAATTCAACAAGTGGAATTCAATTTGGACCTACCAAGATTTAGATATAACCATTTTATCTTGAAAACTTGTTTGAGACTAGTTTTTGGATTAGTCGCAAACCTTAAATTCCAACAAGTATAACGTCATACTTGTAATGAATCAAGATATGAAAATTGTACCCAATATTCTTTGATATCTTCTCTGAAAATCCTCTAGGTTTCTTTCCTTGAATCGTACCCCAAAAAATGTTATAGAAAAAATGGGAAAATGGCTCGTTTTGAAGAAGAAAACCCTATTTTTAAAAACCTCAACTTCCACTGAGTATAACTCCAAACCTGTAATGATTCAAGACTTAAAATTTGTACCCAAGATTATTCACTATCTCTTATGAAACACCTCCAAGTTTCACTATCTGAATTGTTCTAGAAAAAGAAGCTATATCAAAAATTCCAAGATGGCCTTCAAAGAAAAAACTAAGAACAAATCATCACAAGAATTCATCTTTTCGTAGAATTTCACCCTTCTTCACTTCATCTTCCCTTGGAAATTCACTCATCTAGGATGAAATTTGCTCCTCTTCCTTGTCTAGGTATAATTGGTGCGTTACAAATTCCAAATGAGGATCCTCTTATTTATATGATTCGTCTCCACATGAGGGGGTGCGAACAAGGGTCACAAATTTTGCGTTGCACCTCTTCCTTAAGGATGGACGACCTTAACGAATTCTTTACTTTAATTTAGGGGATTCTTCATTTGGCTTTAGAGGATTCTTCTCTTGGTTTTATGGATTCTTCAAGTCTCATTCAATGCTCCATTTGTGTACAACTCAAAGTGTGCATGTGGAACAACCACTTGTTATCTCATCTCATGAGGGCCATGCTTAAAAGATACACCATAAGGGGACCACTTTGGAGTTATATGCACTTATGTCAAGGACCCTTAAAGGCTCTTCAAGGCTTCTTCAAGTGGACACATCATCATTACTTGTAATTTCCCTCATCTGGAACCTCTTTGTAATTGTACATATAGGATGGTGAGTCGTTGGAACCAAGTGTAAATGTAATGAGCATTTAGGCCAGTGAGCCATTGGCACCTGGTTTTGGTGTTGCATGCATCTGAGTAGTGCATGGAGAAATGTTATCAAATATAGGGTGCGCACAATCTATGTGTTGCACGCACCTAGGTAAGTGCACACATTCCACTATGTTGTGCGCACTTGGGTAAGTGTGCGGTAATGACATGGAAGTGCGCAATGTTGAGTTATATATTTCTAGAAAAGTTTAATGTGGATATTTTATTATCCTAAGTTATCGAGGGTAGGGAACGGGTCACCAAGTGACTTAAAAATATTCTGAAGTTGACAAGTGTCAAGTGAAAGGAATCCAATATATGTTGTTGAACTTAGTGTAATTTGGGTATTATTGTGATTATTGTGATTTTTATTCAGGGAATTTTGAGAAGAGAATGGATGTGGTAGGCTCTCGTGAGAAAAAGGGGGTTAGATTGTATGGAAAATCTCATTATTACCTTATCTGCACATAGAATCTTATAAGGAGTTGTGGGTTGTAATATAAGTTTACTGTTGAGGACATGGGTTGACAGACCGAGAGAAATCTCTCTATGTGAGAGATTGGTTATTGTGAAGTGGTTTTCAGACCCAGAAGCATACTCTCGAGGTGAGAGTATGGTTGAGAATTGTTCCCTGGTGCATTGAGCATTAGTCGAAGGGCTTAGAGACTTCCTGACCTACCTGTTGTTGGTAACCTTGGGAAGGGAAGTGGAAGGGATAATTTTAAGCATGGAAATTTGTATTAAAAGGTAGAAACTTGGGTTAATCTTAATAGATCTTAATATGCAAAATGTAAAATGTTTGGCAATTGTTTTGTAAAAATATTCAAATTTATAAGGATTTTAAGCAGTTTCTATAAAATTTTGGCAACTTTTAAGGTAAAATAATTTTATGCGAACCGTTTTTAGAAAAAGTGGAAATTGGTGAATCATTTTTTGGGAAAAATCGTGGAAAATTAGCCCATTAGCGAAATTTAGCCCCTAAATTGAGCCCCAACTCGGGGGTGACTTGTTGCTGAAAACTTATGAGAAACAATGTCTATGGTTGGGAGGTACATCTGAGTCAATGCCACAGTTGGTGACTTTATAAAAGATAAGTGTTATTTATGTGCTTGTCTTATTTACTATGTGCATATTTGTCTGTGCTAGATATGGGTTAATTCTTGTATGTTGTTGCATATAAGTATTTGTTGGTATTTTGTTTAATGCTTCTTGCACATGTAAGTATGATGTTTAAAGTCTGTATTTATAGTTGTGCTTGGATATGACCAATGTAGTTAGTCTTTTCTATTAAGCTAACCTTGTAATTTTGGTTATGATTCGTCAGGAAGAGGATTGAGTGGTTGGGTGCGCAGGAGGGTAGCCTGTGTACACCAAGAGGCTGGAATTTGTGTGTGCAGACAGAGAATTAGATTTCGCACATAGTGAAATCCGAGTTGGCACATAACCAGATGGTTGTGCATGTGTTTTTGTTGTGTGAACATTATGCTGGTGCACGCAATTGGTGCACCCAATTTTGAGTTACTTTTGTTGCTTAAGATTTTATTGAAAAGGGAATGTTGCTTCCACTGTTATAAGTTGTGTGGAATGACTAAAGCTTGGGATCAGCGCATTATTTCAATTGATACTGTGTGGATTTGTGTTAGAGTACAATCTGTGTAGTGAAAATTTAGAGTAACATTTCTCAGTAGTATGTTAGGGATGCTACAGTTTGGTTGAATTATAGCTACAAAAGTTGAGGTTGTGTGACCTAGGGTGGTTGGGGACATTACAAAGTGGTATCAGAGCATTTTGGTTCAACACTAAACTTGTATGGGCATCATATTAGCATTAATAGAGGTGTGCGTTAAGAATTGGTATTGTGTAGTGTCGAGTTTAATTTGCACGAGAAACCATTGGTGCGCGGTATAGAGTCGTGATGCACGAGTGTGCACACTAGAGTTTAGGATGTTAAAATCATTCAAGAAATCTAGAGGACGTGATTCTGACAAAATGATGCAAATTTTTCATGTAGTTGTTTCATGAAATCATCTAACAAATCTTAATTCCATGCACATTTATAGAATTATCAACAATTAGAGCAGGACAAAGACAATGCAGAAGGTTAAAAGCATGGAATATGCATAGAGGAATTACAGTCCTGGAAATGAATTTGGGGATATGTATGTTGGTTTGGGTGTTGATGGTATAGAATCCAAGGAAGAGCACATGAACTTGGTAAAAACTGTAAAGGGACTACAAAAATATGTCTAGAGCTATAAGGATGATAACAAAAGGCTTATGAGAGCTAAGGAGAAACAAGATGACTTCAATGTTAAATGGATGTAGAGGCTAGACAAAATAGAAAATAAAATGGATAAGGAGACAGGGACACGTAGAACAAGAAGTGACAGGTCTCCTGATGAGAAAAGAAGAGGAGAAAGAAGTGTTGGTAAACATTCTTTCAAGAAAGTGTGCAGTAGTTCGAGTCCATCTCTTGTTAGAAAGCATAAGAGAAAGACTGGGGTGGATGAACTACAACAAGAAATGAATAAGATCAATCCTCCTACCTTTGATGGTGAGCAAAATAAGGATGAAGATGCAGAGACTTAATTGTTGGGTATGATTAAATACTTCCAATTGCATAACTATTATGTGCAAGAAGAAGGGAGAATTACTATTTATCACTTAAAACGAAGGCATCAATGTGGTGGGATCAGTATATACAGGTGCAACACATTGATGAGAAGAAAGTGACTTGGAGGGAGTTCAAGAGGTATTTCAAAAATAAATACTTAACCAAGCAATAATATGATAAGAAGATGAAGGAGTTCTTCAAACTCAAACTGGGGAACATGACGATAGACGAGTATGAAAGAATATTTTAAATCTGTTGAAATATTGTCAAAGTTTCATCAAAACCTGCACAGGAGATATAGCTAAAGCAAGTACAAACAAATTTTATCAAGAAAGGACGAGAGATTCAATATGGAAGAATGAGAAAATGTATTCACACTACTCCAATGAGTCGATCAATGATCGAAATATTGATACAATGAATGAGTGGAATACACTCATATATAGGCAGGAACATTCCATAATTAAGAAAATCAATCAAACAATTATCTTTCCTTAGGAATGCATGCATGCATAATAGTGACGGTCTAAATAGAAAGTCTAAAATAGAACTAGTCAGTTAACTCCCACTAAACTAGTGTGTCGAAAATAGTAATTTCTCCAACAAATATGTTCCTTTCATCAAGGATGAACAAGTGAAGATTCAAAGATATATGAGTGGGTTTCCCTCATTTATCAGTGACAAGATACAGTATGATGATCCTAAGACATTGGAAGATACCATGAGGTGTGCTAAGTGTCTTTATGACCAACAAAGGGGAAAGTTGACTTTCCAAAATGATTGGGAAGATAAGATGAAAAGAAAGGTGGAACATAGGAAGAAGGGATTTAATCCACCACTCTTTAGAAATATTGTGCAAGGACAAACGACTCTCTAGGAGCTCAAAATGTCAGAAATAGTGGGACAAAAGTCATGGAAACAACCTATGCAGTGTTTGGTTGCAGCGGAAATCATATGCGTAGAGATGTCCCTCAAAGAGGTGATAAAGTGAGGACTGCACACAGTGTACAACAAGCTGCGACAGTGGAGGAAATGGGTAAAAATGTGCCAAGGATTTATGCCGCATTGGATAACAAGCAGGTTGATTTTTAGTCGCACATGATCAAGGTGGAAGGTAAGATTAGCAGCCAACCTATTGCTATTTTAATTGATTGAGAAGCTAGTCATAGTTATCTAGATCCTAAGTTTGTGGAAAGATTCCATCTATTGAGGAGAATTCACTTCAGAGGAATTCAAAAAATATTGCAAGGAAGTTGGGATTAAGAGGGAGATTTCTACTCCCTACAATCCTCAACAGAATGGAGTAGTAGAAAGGAAGAATCGAACAATCATGGAGGTAGTGAAGGCTATGATCCATGATCAAGATATACCTATGCATCTATGTGCAGAAGCAGTAAAGGCTGCAGTGTATGTGCGGAACAGAAGTCCCCACAAAGTACTTTAAAAAAAGACACCAGAGGAGATGTTTTCAGGAGAGAAGCTGGAAGTCAACCATCTAAGGATATTTGGTTGCTTTGTATTTTTGCATGTCCCCAAGGAAAAGAGAAAAAAATTGGATCCATCCGAAAAGAGTGGCATATTTGTTGGTTACTATGACACATCAAAGGCATACCGGATATATATTCTCGGTCACTGAAAAGTTGAGATGAGTCGAGATGTCACCTTATATGAGAGTACATCTTTCAGCAAATCAAAACAGGATTGTCCAAAAAAAGGTTCATGAGGAGGAGAATGAAGTTACTAGAGTTCCAGAGGCAGAAGCAGTTGAACTAGAGGAAGTCATTCATGAGGATAATCATGGTAGAACCTCAAAGGCCAACAGAGATGCCTTCTCACAAGAGAATACCATCTTGGGCACAGGAGCTCATCAGAGATGAAGAAAGATACGGTGCCCCGGAAAAATATCTCAGGGAAAGTAAGAAGTTGAAACCGTATTTCATCTATGTGGCATGTTTGTGTGATATGATGGATGAAAAACCATCCATTTATGAAGAGGACACAGAAAAGAGGGTATGGAAGGATTCCATGGGGGAGGAATGTCAATCCATAGTAAATAATAATGTATGATATGTGATCCCCATAATGAAGGAGAAATCCGTAGTAAGTTCAAAATCGATCTACAAGATGAAACATTTAGTTGATGGCAGTATTGAAAAGTATAAGGCTAGATTTGTGGCTCGAGGATTCTCTCGGAAGGAGGGCATTAACTATGAAGAGACATTTTCTCCCATGGAAAGATATACCTCAATGAGGACTATACTTTCATTGGCCATAGTAATGAAATGGAAGGTGCATCATATGGATGTGAGGACATCCTTATTGCATGGTGAGATAAAAGAGGAAGTATATGTGGAGCAACCACAAGGGTTTGAGGTACATGAYAGGGAGACGCATGTGTGCATATTCAAGAAGGATTTATATGGATTAATGCAGGCACCCAGAGCATGGTATGGCAGGATCGACAATCTTCTAACGAGCTTAGAATTTACAAAGAGCARTGCATATCCTAACCTTTACTTTAAGGTTGTCAATGATGGTCCAGTAATACTAATGTTGTATGTGGATGTCCTGTTTCTAACAGGTGTGGAAAATCTCATCTCAAATTGTAAGAGAAAATCGGCTGTTGAGTTTGAGATGAAAGATCTCTAGATGATGCATTAATTTTTGGGTCTCAAGGTATGGCAGAGACAGGATGAGATCTTTTTGAATCAGGGGAAGAATGCAGTGGAAGTCTAGGCTCCAGTATGGTTTTATGGAGCAGCAAGAAGCGGTCATGTGTAGCACTCAGTACAGCTAAGGTTGAATATGTGGCAGCATGTGCGGTGTTATGGGTCACTTGTATGTCTGCATCTATATAATGCATTTTTAGGAGTGCATCATAGGAAACCACATTCAATCTCGATCCATCATCCATCATAGCAGCATGTTGAGAAGCAGTGTGGCTTCAGAAGCTATTTTCTGGGTTATTTGGTCTCAAAATGGAGGCAACCTGCATTTGGTGTGACAACCAAAGTTGCATGAAGTTGTCATAGAATTTGGTGTTCCATGACAGGTCGAACCATATCAAGATCAAATATCACTATATCAAGGATATGGTACAGAGGGGAAGCAGTGAGGCTCCAATAAGTGACTACCAAGGAGCAAGTTGCAGACCTTCCTAGTTAAGAGGGAGTGTTGATATTTTTGATATAACTATGGAAGATATTCTTTTGTATTTGTATTGGTAAAACCTTGAGAAGGTTATTGTAATATTATTGTATAAATCGGCTCAAAAGAAATTATTATTTTATTGTTATCCTTATTATAAAATTCAAAATTACCCCTCTTAGGGTTGCATCTTTTCGGGAGTCAAGTTATGTGTATAAATAAAGGTTGAGTTCCTCTCATTTGTGCACACGCACAACTCGCCTTCTCTTGTGTATTTGGAGCATAGCAAAGGAGGTCTAGCGTAGGAGGTCTTGGTTTCTTGTTCTTTGGTATCTTGGTCTTGGTCTATTTGTGGAGAGTTATAACGTGACATTGTACTAGTTGAAGGAATCTATACTAAAGAATTGGTTGTTGGGTTTTCTCCGCCAAGAGGGTTTCCTAGGATATATCGTGTGTTCTGTGATTGTTTATATTTTAGTGATCGTATTACAAGCAATTATTAATGAATGTTAAAGAAGATAATTGTAACTTCTAAAATTTGAACAGTTGCCACATTCTAGATAATCTCATTTCCATTTAGGAATACATGGAGTGGGCTAGTGCCTTTGGGTTGGATTCTATATTCATAAAGATTGAATTTGAAAAATATTATAATGGGATAGAATGGGAATTCATCCTAGTAATACTCGAATCCATTGTTTTCAACCCTTCTTTCATATAAGAAGTGGAAAAGTTGTTTGTGGAAGGTTCTAGAAGCCTTGGTTTGTCTCTCCATCTATCGATGTGAGTCTGGGGAGGTGAACCTATTATGTTCCATCTAAAAAGGATGAATATGCACTCCATCCTTATATGTATTGGCCACAAAAAGACTTGGTTTCCTCCTAAACTAAAGTGGGACTAGGTTTGTTTAAGGACATCTCCCTTCCTAAACTTGATGCAATTCATTTGGTTAATGACCATTTCACATACAATTTGTTCCTACTTATTCTTGAGGATCATTCCTCCTAGGATAGTATGATGGAGTTCCTTGATATCTTTTGTCTTTCTTCAAGATTTACTATTCAATGGAACAAAACCTCTTTCTATGGACTAAGCTAGTTCCCATACCAAGATAGTTGGATTTTGAAAAATGGTTCTAGATCCAACCTGGCTAGGTTTTCAAATTATTGAGGATATTGTTCACATTACAAGGACCCCCCCAAAGATATTTGGGATGTTCTAGTGTAGAGGATGGAGAATAAAATCGATACATGGGTGACCAGGGATTTTTCAATAGCAACTAAGTTTCAAATTTGTATAAAGGTCTTAGTTTCTACACATGTTTACTACCCCTCTCGTTGGATCCCACTGGAACTTGCATACTAGCACCTAGAGAAGGATCTTAGAATTTCCTCTAGGATAATATCGATAATGGAAAAGGATTTCATAAAATTAGTTGGGACCTTGGTTTTACCCCCGATGATTTGGGTGACCTTGATATAATCAAAACAAAAATTATGGCCTAGGGTTATTTGATAAATGGATAGTGAGAGTAGACATGGGAAATGATGCTTGGAAAGTCTTATTGAGACACTGCATTACCGACAAATTTCCTTAGGGAAAGAAAGGGTGGTAGGGGGTCTCTTTGCAAACTCTTTTGATCACCCTTACAAAAGTCAAAATAGCTTGGAAATTTGTTATGCAAAATATTTGGAAAGCATTGGAGGCCATCAAACCCTTCCTTCTTAGAGAGATTTATCCCTCAAAAAAATATTTTCTTTAAGGATCATTATCTCTACTGGTCCCCTATCCTCTTGCATGAGGAAAAACCATTCATTGAAATGGCTTAGTTCTCTACCAAAAACATATCCAAGAGGGGCATTCATTATCTAATGATATGTTTGATGTGTATTCTTCAATGTGGTTATCTTATATGGAGGATATTGATAAATTTATAAATTTATATGGCTCAAATTATCTAATATTGATAAATTTGTAGTGGAGTAGATTCAAGGTTTGGTGACTAAGGATCTGGTGTTCAAGTTAGACCTATGAAGGTAGAGGTCCTAGTGGGGAGATTGGAAGTGGAGGATGGGAAAAAAAATTACCAAGTAAATGTCTAACCTTAACTACATGTGGCTATGTCTAAATTCAATGTTATAAGATCAAATCAACACCCTCAATAAATTTAAATTGAAATTGAAGACATGAATTTTCACTCTGAGAAGCCTGGAAGATGATCCTAGAACCAAAGAAAGCAATCTTCATCATATTTTTTACTATGGGGGGTATAGAAATTGGGAAATGACTTTCTTACCTAGGAGTTCTAAACCCACCATGCCCTTTGTGGGCTAGCCAAATCCCTGAGGCATATCTTTCAGTTATGTCCTTTTGGGAAAATCAATGTGGACTTGGGTGGGATCTCTTTGTCAATCATGCCTCCCAACTTCCATCACATGGAAAGCTAGTCTCCTCGAGGATAAGTTACCTCGGGATATTGATTTCAAATCAAATTAAATGCTTGTGAAATCTAACTATCATAATGATGATATATTTAATAAGCATGAGTTTTCTTGTGTATCCTCCTAGTAGGACACTACACTGACACGTGCTCGTATATTCTTGAAAATCTAAGTGTAGCCATGGACAATAAGAATAGATATGGAGCACCTGAAATACATTTTGGATTTCTATGGGGATGTTTCTTTCCTGATGAGTTAGGATTAAATACCTTACCCCTCATGACCTACCTCATCTTAGTCATAGTGGAGCAACCTCCACCAAGCTGGAAGACTAATCAAAGGGAGGTGGGAGTGAGTGCACATGTCTCCCACCCCTGCCACACATGGAAAATAGTTCTTGGCCCTCACCCTCTCTATCTCATAGGATCGAAAACCTCCTAAGGCTAGATATGGATAAGAGTTATCAATTAAGGATCCACCTACAATCACTAGTTAGGGCATTTCCAAAGGTGATCATGATAATCCCCTTGTTGTGGGAATTATTGTTTTTTTTTTTTTTAATGTATATGGTTGTAGCACTTATGGTAAATTGGTCTTTGATACTTAATTTCTTATATCTCTATACTCTTGATGTTTTGGCTTAAGTCAACCCAATTCTTTAGGTTTTTTTGTCTCTTTTTTTAATTGATTCATACTAGTGTTGGTTCCAGGTGTGACCCACCAATTTTGTATTAAAGATATTTAAATTATATTAAAGAAAGATATAATGTGAGAAAAAAATGCATCTTTGAGATTTTGTATAATTATTTGAATGGACATAATTAGAATGCCCTTTATCTTCCATTTCAACCAGAATCATGGGGACTAATCAATCTTCAATTGAAATATGCAAAAATCCAATGTTT
>JZKD02S2315171.1:9712-21042 GCA_000966675.3 Picea glauca | reverse complement strand
AGATGAACCCAAGCGAAGTCGGTACAGAAGACCCCAATCTCATAGACTTGGTGGAAAGGGAAGGGATAGACCTTCCACACATATTAGAACAATGGAAAAGGCAGGGATTCGACAGCGTACCAAAAGAGAAACTCAACCGCATCTAATACCTGTTCCTCCTATGGGAGGAATCCAAAGCCAGAGGAAAAAAGCACACTCATGGGGAGATAGGAAACCTATGAGTGAAAGATGGCGAGGGACAATCGCAGCCATCACCCAAACAGACGAGAAGGAAAAAAGGCAGGAAATCAAACAGCATCGCACTACAGGAGCTAGGAGCGCTACTGATAAAATTGGGTAAGATCAAGAAACTCTTTCCCCACTCTCCCCCACATATTTAAAAATGAAGGTTATAACTTGGAATATAAGAGGCCTAAACAGCCCAAGAAAACAAATAATCCTTAGGAATAAACTAAAGCAGGGGCAACCAGATCTCTGTTTTATTCAAGAGATGAAATGTACTACAGACATAATGGAGGCAATCATTAAACAACACTAGCGCAAGTACAATATGGTAGCCATCAAAGACCACCAAAGGTCAGGCGACATACTCACTCTAAGGAACCCACAAATCCTAAATTTAATAGTAGCCGAGGCAACCAGGTACACCCTAAAAATACGCATGCAAATCATAGGAAATACTAAGGAGATTCTATGCACAAACGTGTATGGGCCCCACGGTCCAGAGGAAAAGAAAGGAATGATTCGAGACCTAGAAGATATAAAAGGCCGAGCCACCAACCTCCACTAGATACTGGCAGGGGACTTCAACATTATCACCTCCCTTGTGGAAAAGAAGGGTGGTACGAGAAGATTGGATAGGGATGCAAAGGAGTTTTCAAATTTTATAGATAGAGTGGAGATGGTAGACCTCCAAACCAAGAATGGGTAGTTCACTTGGAACAATAAACGAATGAACCAGTTCCAGGTAGCTACAAGACTTGATTGATTCCTTGTATCGGAGTCAATCATCATGCAGGGGCTAACCTTAGACTCCAACATCCTCCCCTGGGGTGGATCTTATCACTGGCTAGTACAACTAGAGGAAGGCTTCCAAACAACACCTAAGAATAGACCCTTTAGATTCGAGAAATTCTGGATCGATCACCTGACTTTCAAGAAAAAAATAAAACAATGGTGGAGGGAGGAGAAACCGGAGCAAGGGACTAGGATGTTCAAACTACACAAGAAAATTAAATACATCAGAAAAAAAAAACTCAAGGATTGGAACAGGGATATCTTTGGGAATATAAACACAGAGAAAAATGACATCGAAGAAAAAATGAAAAAACTCCAAGAAACTTTCTTACAGGAAGGCTATACGGAGGACCAGAAAATGGAAGAGCTCAAAATGACACAAGAATGGGAGGCGCAATGCCAGTAGGAGGAAACACTCTAGCATCAAAAGTCTCGCATATGATGGCTAAAGGAAGGAGGGTGGAACACCAAGTTCTTCCACATAACAACCATGGCCAGAAGAGCCCATAACAAAATATTGAAGATCAAGGACAAGGATGGAATTGAGCGCGAGTCACATCAGGAGATTGAAAGCGCTCTGGTCAGCCACTTCCATTGGATAGCCCAAGAACCTCATCAAGACAGATCGGAGGCCATCCAAAAAATAACCCAGCATATTCCACACCTGGTTACTGAGGAACAAAACATTTTCCTGAACAAACCTATTACCACGGAAAAAGTTGATCAAGCCCTCCAGGAAATGCCCAGTGGGAAAGCACCAAGTCCAGATGGCATCATTGTGGAGTTCTTCAAAGCCTGCTGGGAAATTGTCAAATGGGACATCTATAAGGTAGTAGAGGACTCTAGAAGGTCTGCCTCCATCCTTAAAGCACTAAACACAACCATGATCACCCTAATCCCTAAAGAAAATGAAGCCAAAACCCCGAACCGGTATAGACCAATAGCACTCTATAACGTAATCTACAAAATTATCTCCAAAGTCATAGAAAATAGATTGAAACCCCTCCTACCTTCACTGATCTCGCAAGAATAGGTAGGCTTCATGGAGGGTAGACAAATAATGGACAATATCATTCAGGCCCATGAAATCATCCACACCTTAAAACTTCAGAAGAGGGGGGGAATGTTAATACAACGACCTAGCAAAAGCCTATGATAAAATTAGTTGGCATTACATGATCAAGACTTTGGAAGCCTTTGGTTTCACCCAGCATTGGATCAGTTGGATTGTCAACTTAGTATCACAAACAAGCTACTCGCAACTAATCAATGGAGCCCCGGCCAAACCTTTCTAGCCCACGAGAGGGATCAGACAAGGTGACCCGTTTTCCCCCTTCCTGTTCATTCTAATGATGGAAGGCCTCAACAGGAGCATGAAGAGAGAAACAACAATTGGAGAAATAGCAGGGCTCAAACCCTTCAAAAATTGTCCTACCTTAACCCCCAACAGTTTGTAGATGACACGCTCCTCCACAGCATACCCACGGTCAAAGAAGCCAAAGCCTACAAACGCATTCTAGAAGATTTTGGCGAAGCCTCGGGCGCTGAGATCAACCACTCCAAGTCGATGATCTTTTTCTTTAATACCAACCTAGCTATCCAAAGGAATTTGACCAACATTCTAGGCTTTGAACGGAAAACACTCCCAACCAAGTATTTGGGGGTTCCTTTGACAAACAAAGTATATAAGTTGTCAACTTGGGAAGAAGTAATAAACTGGTTACAAAAGCGGGTAAAAAACTGGACGTATAGGTCCCTTAATTTAGCTGGCAAACTGATCTTAACTAACACTATCTTACAAGCTATTACAACCTATATGATGTCAAGTCTTCCCCACCCCACAGGGGATCCTACAGAAAATCAGATCCATCCAGAGGGGCTTCCTGTGGTGAGGTGCGGAAACAAAGAAAAAATGGGCCCTGGTGGCCTGGGAGAAAGTCTGTAGGCCAAAAAGCAAAGGAGGCTTGGGGCTTCAAGATACACAAATGACCAACAATGCATATGGGGCGAAACTGTGGTGGCATTGGGTAAAAGAAACTACAAAACCTTGGGTAAACCTATGGAAGGAAAAGTACGCACCAGAAACCTGCGACCAGGACAGAATCTGCTTTGGAGGAACCAAGGAAGGCTTAGCCATATGGAACCTAGCATGGTGCAACAAAGCATGGATTTAGACACGCATATTTTGGGAAACCAAGAATGGCAGAACAACCAAATTCTGGGAGGATGCTTGGCAACAGGAACCAAGGATGGAAAACTCGGACAGAGGAATACTCCAACAGGACCTCATCACACAAGGAAAGATCAATGTCTATCGATACTGGCAGCAGGGAACGGACCGCAACAAATGGAGAACCTGGGACAAGATTATTCCTCAGAACAATGAGATAACCACAACAACAATAAAAGAGGTGGAGGAGGAACTGGGAAGATGAAAAATAATAATAATGAAAGGAGAAGACCAGTTGAGGTGGGGCAAAAAGGACAGAGGGGAATTCAATCTAAAAGAAGTTCGACACTATATGGAAGACCCAAACCAAGATGACCTAGCGCAACACTGGGATAAGCTCTGGAACAGCCCCTAATGGCCAAAGATTAAGATCTTCCAGTGGCTAATATTACACAACTGCATCCTAACTTGGGATAACATAAGGAAAAGAAGTTTCACTGGTCTGTTAAGGTGTCATCTATGTCAAACTCAGGAAGAAACAACCAACCATCTCCTCGACGAATGCACCTACACTGTAGAAATATGGGACTGGGCAACAAGTATCTTCCATCATTCAGACAGGATATGTGGTAACATATCTGCAACAATCAAGCTCTAGAGAGAAAACTACAGCGACCAAGAAGAGGTGAACCTCTGTTGGATCCTCACCCTAGGAATGATCATATGGTCGACATGGAAGGAAAGGAACAGGCACATTTTCAAAAACCAAAGCTGGCCAGAAGGGAAGATCAAGGAAACAATAACCTCCATGATATGCAAGATGGTGATGAGCAGCAACTGCTAGGAGGGTAGCATGCAACCTACTGACCAGGTTTCCAAAGTCCTGGAGTTTTTCCAATTAATCGGTGGGTGCAACCCCAATCCAAACAGACAACAGCTGCAACTCCAAGGAGGTGAGCGTAACTAGAAACCACCACCTCCAGGCTCTCTCAAGTTGAATTTTGATGGGGCGGCGAAAGGCAACCCAGGAAGAANAGATGAACCCAAGCGAAGTCGGTACAGAAGACCCCAATCTCATAGACTTGGTGGAAAGGGAAGGGATAGACCTTCCACACATATTAGAACAATGGAAAAGGCAGGGATTCGACAGCGTACCAAAAGAGAAACTCAACCGCATCTAATACCTGTTCCTCCTATGGGAGGAATCCAAAGCCAGAGGAAAAAAGCACACTCATGGGGAGATAGGAAACCTATGAGTGAAAGATGGCGAGGGACAATCGCAGCCATCACCCAAACAGACGAGAAGGAAAAAAGGCAGGAAATCAAACAGCATCGCACTACAGGAGCTAGGAGCGCTACTGATAAAATTGGGTAAGATCAAGAAACTCTTTCCCCACTCTCCCCCACATATTTAAAAATGAAGGTTATAACTTGGAATATAAGAGGCCTAAACAGCCCAAGAAAACAAATAATCCTTAGGAATAAACTAAAGCAGGGGCAACCAGATCTCTGTTTTATTCAAGAGATGAAATGTACTACAGACATAATGGAGGCAATCATTAAACAACACTAGCGCAAGTACAATATGGTAGCCATCAAAGACCACCAAAGGTCAGGCGACATACTCACTCTAAGGAACCCACAAATCCTAAATTTAATAGTAGCCGAGGCAACCAGGTACACCCTAAAAATACGCATGCAAATCATAGGAAATACTAAGGAGATTCTATGCACAAACGTGTATGGGCCCCACGGTCCAGAGGAAAAGAAAGGAATGATTCGAGACCTAGAAGATATAAAAGGCCGAGCCACCAACCTCCACTAGATACTGGCAGGGGACTTCAACATTATCACCTCCCTTGTGGAAAAGAAGGGTGGTACGAGAAGATTGGATAGGGATGCAAAGGAGTTTTCAAATTTTATAGATAGAGTGGAGATGGTAGACCTCCAAACCAAGAATGGACAGTTCACTTGAAACAATAAACGAATGAACCAGTTCCAGGTAGCTACAAGACTTGATTGATTCCTTGTATCGGAGTCAATCATCATGCAGGGGCTAACCTTAGACTCCAACATCCTCCCCTGGGATGGATCTGATCACTGGCCAGTACAACTAGAGGCAGGCTTCCAAACAACACCTAAGAACAGACCCTTTAGATTCAAGAAATTCTGGATCGATCACCCGACTTTCAAGAAAAAAATAAAACAATGGTGGAGGGAGGAGCAACCGGAGCAAGGGACTAGGATGTTCAAACTACACAAGAAAATTAAATACATCAGAAAAAAAACTCAAGGATTGGAACATGGATATCTTTGGGAATATAAACACAGAGAAAAATGACATCGAAGAAAAAATGAAAAAACTCCAAGAAACTTTCTTACAGGAAGGCTATACGGAGGACCAGATAATGGAAGAGCTCCAAATGACACAAGAATGGGAGGCGCAATGCCAGTAGGAGGAAACACTATAGCATCAAAAGTCTCGCATATGATGGCTAAAGGAAGGAGGGTGGAACACCAAGTTCTTCCACATAACAACCATGGCCAGAAGAGCCCATAAAAAAATATTGAAGATCAAGGACCAGGATGGAATCGAGCGCGAGTCACATCAGGAGATTGAAAGCGCTCTGGTCAGCCACTTCCATGGGATAGCCCAAGAACCTCATCAAGACAGATCGGAGGCCATCCAAAAAATAACCCAGCATATTCCACACCTGGTTACTGAGAAACAAAACATTTTCCTGAACAAACCTATTACCACGGAAAAAGTTGATCAAGCCCTCCAGGAAATGCCCAGTGGGAAAGCACCAAGTCCAGATGGCATCATTATGGAATTCTTCAAAGCCTGCTGGGAAATTGTCAAATGGGACATCTATAAGGTAGTAGAGGACTCTAGAAGGTCTGCCTCCATCCTTAAATCACTAAACACAACCATGATCACCCTAATCCCTAAAGAAAATGAAGCCAAAACCCCGAACCGGTATAGACCCATAGCACTCTATAACGTAATCTACAATCTTATCTCCAAAGTCATAGAAAATAGATTGAAACCCCTCCTACCTTCACTGATCTCGCAAGAATAGGTAGGCTTCATGGAGGGTAGACAAATAATGGACAATATCATCTAGGCCCATGAAATCATCCACACCTTAAAACTTCAGAAGAGGGGGGGAATGTTAATACAACGACCTAGCAAAAGCCTATGATAAAATTAGTTGGCATTACATGATCAAGACTTTGGAAGCCTTTGGTTTCACCCAGCATTGGATCAGTTGGATTGTCAACTTAGTATCACAAACAAGCTACTCGCAACTAATCAATGGAGCCCCGGCCAAACCTTTCTAGCCCACGAGAGGGATCAGACAAGGTGACCCGTTTTCCCCCTTCCTGTTCATTCTAATGATGGAAGGCCTCAACAGGAGCATGAAGAGAGAAACAACAATTGGAGAAATAGCAGGGCTCAAACCCTTCAAAAATTGTCCTACCTTAACCCCCAACAGTTTGTAGATGACACGCTCCTCCACAGCATACCCACGGTCAAAGAAGCCAAAGCCTACAAACGCATTCTAGAAGATTTTGGCGAAGCCTCGGGCGCTGAGATCAACCACTCCAAGTCGATGATCTTTTTCTTTAATACCAACCTAGCTATCCAAAGGAATTTGACCAACATTCTAGGCTTTGAACGGAAAACACTCCCAACCAAGTATTTGGGGGTTCCTTTGACAAACAAAGTATATAAGTTGTCAACTTGGGAAGAAGTAATAAACTGGTTACAAAAGCGGGTAAAAAACTGGACGTATAGGTCCCTTAATTTAGCTGGCAAACTGATCTTAACTAACACTATCTTACAAGCTATTACAACCTATATGATGTCAAGTCTTCCCCACCCCACAGGGGATCCTACAGAAAATCAGATCCATCCAGAGGGGCTTCCTGTGGTGAGGTGCGGAAACAAAGAAAAAATGGGCCCTGGTGGCCTGGGAGAAAGTCTGTAGGCCAAAAAGCAAAGGAGGCTTGGGGCTTCAAGATACACAAATGACCAACAATGCATATGGGGCGAAACTGTGGTGGCATTGGGTAAAAGAAACTACAAAACCTTGGGTAAACCTATGGAAGGAAAAGTACGCACCAGAAACCTGCGACCAGGACAGAATCTGCTTTGGAGGAACCAAGGAAGGCTTAGCCATATGGAACCTAGCATGGTGCAACAAAGCATGGATTTAGACACGCATATTTTGGGAAACCAAGAATGGCAGAACAACCAAATTCTGGGAGGATGCTTGGCAACAGGAACCAAGGATGGAAAACTCGGACAGAGGAATACTCCAACAGGACCTCATCACACAAGGAAAGATCAATGTCTATCGATACTGGCAGCAGGGAACGGACCGCAACAAATGGAGAACCTGGGACAAGATTATTCCTCAGAACAATGAGATAACCACAACAACAATAAAAGAGGTGGAGGAGGAACTGGGAAGATGAAAAATAATAATAATGAAAGGAGAAGACCAGTTGAGGTGGGGCAAAAAGGACAGAGGGGAATTCAATCTAAAAGAAGTTCGACACTATATGGAAGACCCAAACCAAGATGACCTAGCGCAACACTGGGATAAGCTCTGGAACAGCCCCTAATGGCCAAAGATTAAGATCTTCCAGTGGCTAATATTACACAACTGCATCCTAACTTGGGATAACATAAGGAAAAGAAGTTTCACTGGTCTGTTAAGGTGTCATCTATGTCAAACTCAGGAAGAAACAACCAACCATCTCCTCGACGAATGCACCTACACTGTAGAAATATGGGACTGGGCAACAAGTATCTTCCATCATTCAGACAGGATATGTGGTAACATATCTGCAACAATCAAGCTCTAGAGAGAAAACTACAGCGACCAAGAAGAGGTGAACCTCTGTTGGATCCTCACCCTAGGAATGATCATATGGTCGACATGGAAGGAAAGGAACAGGCACATTTTCAAAAACCAAAGCTGGCCAGAAGGGAAGATCAAGGAAACAATAACCTCCATGATATGCAAGATGGTGATGAGCAGCAACTGCTAGGAGGGTAGCATGCAACCTACTGACCAGGTTTCCAAAGTCCTGGAGTTTTTCCAATTAATCGGTGGGTGCAACCCCAATCCAAACAGACAACAGCTGCAACTCCAAGGAGGTGAGCGTAACTAGAAACCACCACCTCCAGGCTCTCTCAAGTTGAATTTTGATGGGGCGGCGAAAGGCAACCCAGGAAGAATAGGTATGGGAGGAGTAATCAGGGATAGTAAAGGGAACATCATACGACTATACGCAGGGAGCCTGGGAAATTCCACCAATAACGTCGCAGAATTCAGGACCCTGGAAACAGGTCTAGAGATTCTCAGCCAGGAGGGGATGACGAATGCCATAGTGGAAGGAGACTCTGCGCTAGTCATCACCACAGTGAGAAAACTCCAAAATGATACCTGAATAGGAAAGATCTAGAGGCACTGGTGATTGGCCTACATACTGAACAAAATCCAGGAGCACTTGCTGACAGGGATCAATGTGGAGTTGCGCTGGGTGAGGAGGTCAGCAAATGGACTGGCGGATAGAATAGAAAATGAGGGGGTCGAGAAAGAAGGTCTAGAACTGGACACAATCTGGAGCAACATCCCGCAAGGTCAATTTCGAGCAGACTGCACCCAACTTGTGGCAAAAGACTGGGATAACATGAGTAGTACGGGAGATTATGGCAAGAATGGAGGTGCAGTAGCCACCGTAGGACACGTAGGTCCCAAATAGAATCTGATGGCCCACCAATCAAATAAGGTTGCGAATGCAAACGTAGATCACACATCAAGTGAAGGTACAACACCACAACCCCATCAATAGAAAGAAGTACAGAAGCTACCCTTTGGAAAACAGAAGAGATAAATCACAGGTGGCAAAGGATGATGGACGACAGGTCTCACCAGGGCCAAGTAGGAACACACCTCACCTAAGTACCGATATGGGACCAGAAAATGAATGGTGTACAAGGAGTAAGGCAGAGCATTGGAGCAGGGATAACGACAGGGTCATCAAATGCACACGCTCTGGAACAGAGTCTTCTAACTAGCAGGACCACCTTGACGAGTAGATCATGATTGCAAGGACGGGACCGCAGTTGGCTTGGCTCCATAAAGGCTAGGACACCAAAACATATTACAGAATGAGGCATCGCAATTACAAGGGCCACCTTACTTATCAAAAGGAGGTGCAGTGGAATAGGGAAAGAATCCAACGTAAGAACCACCACCTGCAATTCAAGATGGTACGCATGAAGAAAAGCAACAGCAAGAGAGGCCCCTGGAGAAAGGAACTGTTGGCAGAAGTTTAACAAGTAGCGTATGCTTGTCATTGATGGAAAGTACAACGGTGGAGATGGCAGGATAAGAAGGATAAAATACCTTGGGGATTCGGATGTGAAAGCTCAGGAGGAATAGCATTGAGGAAAACGTGCGCAACAAAGCTCAAGATACAGGAGTTTGCAGAGGAGAAGGAAGACAGAAATCCAGTGACCGTTGGATCCCATTCAAATTTCCCGAAAGGCCGACAACCGTCAGATCTGCAGAAGCTGCGAGGGAGATAAGCCATCGGGAGATCAGAGTTCTCTAGGTCGTGAGAACCGGGACATTGAAAGTCTCGATATCCCGACATAATCGAGATCGTCCATGCGGAAGGATGCGTGGCAGCGATCGGGCGCCACCGGGAGAAGCTCGACAGGAGGCTTCATTGGAGAATCGGGAATCGGAGTTTCACGAGTACCGTGAACAATTACAATAGAAACCCCAAAATTGCGATGAAAGAAATCCCGACTGAACCCAAACCATCAGATCAACATGTGATCTAGACCATCGATCCAACTCACGACAGCAGACCACGTCAACTAGGGACACGTGGCACAACCAGGGAATGACAGGTGTCAGGCAAATTCAACACTTCAAGCACATGTAAGTCACGAATCAGAGTGACACATGGCAGTATTTAACACGTGTCAAACCACGTATGACATCAGCAGAGTATCGGGGATCGGGACTTTGAAATGACAAAGTCACTTGACATCAGGAATGTCGATTTTGTGATGAGCGATTTTGCGATTTAATCGCAGCTGCTGAATAAAGATCGCATCTGGACCGTTGATTCAAGTCTGTATTGGAGTTTCGCGGATCGCGAATTCGAGAGGCAAAGAACTCATTGCATCAAGAATGTTGATTTCGCGATATGTGAAATTGCGAAATGATCTGAGCCGTAGGATCAAGTGTTGATCAGGACCGTTGATCACAGCCTGTATCGGAGTTTCGGGGATCGCGAATTCATGAGGCAAAGAACACAATGTAACAAGAATCCCGATTTCGCGATATGAGAAATCGCGAGTGAATCTGGACCGTCAGATCCAGAAATGATCAGGACCGTAGATCTAACTCCATATTGTAGTTTTGGGGATCGCGAATTCAAAATGGAAAGAACTCAATACAACAAGAATCCCAATTTCGCGATGTGCGATATCACTATCCAATCGTGGCCATTGAAACAAGTTCATATCTGGACCATTGGTTCAACTCCGTGTCGGAGTTTCGTGAATCGCAATATGAAGAGACATAAGGTTGTGGTCACAGCCCTTGGTCATGGGAAGAGAAGGAGTCAGTCTGGATAAGCTCCACATCGGAGTTTCAGGGATTGGTATTTGTAAGTGACTAAAACTGTGAACACCAAGAGTGTTGAAATTGTGATATATGAAATCTCGATTAGATCTGAACCGTTGGATCAAGTATTGATCGCAGGGATACTATTGCATGCAACAGTAAAACTACCAGAAACCACTGATCGTTTCATCCAGAGGACTAGAAGACACTTGGGAAAACGGCTAGAGAAGCTGAAGAGTTACGATAAAGATCACGTAGAGCACTCAAGAGGTGGATAAGATTGGCGTAGTTGGAAAATGCAGAGGAATGGAGAACATTGCATGCACAAATTGCACAGAAGATATAAATACAGAGTACAGAGAAGAGAAGGTGTTGTTGTTGTTGTTGTTGTTAGAGGTTGTTGTGATTGTTGCTTGTAAAGGTGATTCAGGTGTGAAGAAGGATCAGAGTGCAACAGCTGAATAAGCTCAAAAGAGGAA
>JZKD02S2315160.1:18370-32987 GCA_000966675.3 Picea glauca | reverse complement strand
GATTCAATGTTGTATAGGTGTACTAAGTGAACTATGACATTTGCATGGTATTTTTCAAATTTGGGTCATTTTGCAGTACTGCACACATAGTAATCTATCAAGAAATTATTTCTTTGCTTAAAACCTCTTGCTCCTTCCCATAGCTATTTTTCATCGAAGTTGAATTTCTTGCATTTCATTTTCCTCTTGCACGGTTTAAAGAGTCGAGTCAAAACACCATCAGTTTCATGACCACTCCTTTGAGTAACAACAACCTAAAATCAAGCGCTAATTAAAATTTATCTAGCAACTTTTCCAGGGATCTTCAAACCCATCTTAGCTTAGGTGTAGAGCTTTGGAATAGGATTGTGAGAATAACTTTCCAAAGCTGTTAAACAAACATAAATCCTTGAGTTAGGGGGAGAAATCCAGTTTCTATATCATTGACTTTGGGAAGCCCTTCTAACACAAGGGTCAATCATGAGGTCGCATTGGGGCCCTCAGAGTAATCAACCTTGCTTTATTGGTCTTGGTGTTGACTGTCGACTTTCCCCCCTTTGCTTTGGTATAGTAGGTGGTACCATAGAGGCCATAATCTTTTAGACTTACTGCACAAGGTGACAACATAGGGAAGGTGGTGTTGTATCTGGGATCGACGTTGGCTAGACTCACTCGGACTCCTTGGAGGGTTTCCCACTTCTCAGTGAGGTAACTTGCACCAGGGAATTAGTTCATTAGGAAGGTTGTCAACGTAACTTTCCCACTAGACAAAACTCATCCCCTCCGTGCATCGATTCTGTGATGTTGGATTCCATCACCAACTAGCGCTTCTTTATGAGAAGGTTTGTTTGCATGCTTGACTCCTAGATTAATTAGTGTGTGTTGTTTTTTCCTCTTAGTTGGCCTTAGGATTGAGTTTGTTTCTAATGGCATCAGTTTCAGGTTAATTCCTCATTTGTTCAAAACAAAATATGGATACAATTAAAATAAAAGGAAATAAAGAGGTAACAAATAACTCATACCTAACTTATGTCTTATAATTCTTCGACATTGTTCTTTACACTTAGTGCAACAAACACCAAATGGAATGGTTTACACAAGGTCAATGGAGAATGTTATTCTTATCTTATTCTTATCGCCATAACTAACTTATTCTTNGTGGAGGGCATGCCTCTTTTCTTTTGAACCCCATAGTCTATGCCTTTGCATCCACATTGGTATATAGCTCCACATCAAGACTCCATTTCACTTTCCTTTTCACTTAACATATCCCCTTACTTTTTATGTGATTTCTGCTATGTGCATCAACCTTCCCCGTAGTCTTTACATCATGTCACCCTTTTTCCTTATATTTTTGCTTGTATATGCAAAGTGCAACGTGAAAAGTGAAAAGATATGAACTTCCCTTCACTACATTCTTAGCTATGCATGCATAAAACTTTCCAAGGAAAAATAATAGGATTTTGGCCAAACTTGAAAAGGAGGTTTTTTTGAAGGCCTTAAACCCTATAAAACTGTATCTTAGAGCACTAAAATTGAACATAAATAAAAACACCCATTAAAGTGAACCTTATTTATTATTTTTCCATTTAGGATTGAACCACACATCCCAATTGGGATTCTTTTGGTTTATAACCTTCATCCACTTCTAGTTCTTCCACCTCTTCAAGCAATGGAAGTTGGATGATGCATAATGTAGGAATGGATGGAGTTTCATGAAAATGTGGGATGTATGTTGCATGGATGTCGTATCAACAAGGTGAAGCCCCCGTGATCCTTATGAATATTCAAGATGTGTATGGTGGTCTCTATAATCATAAAAGTTTACTATGTTAAAAATGATGACATTTGATTCAATGTTGTATAGGTGTACTAAGTGAACTATGACATTTGCATGGTATTTTTCAAATTTGGGTCATTTTGCAATACTGCACACATAGTAATCTATCAAGAAATTATTTCTTTTCTTAAAACCTCTTGCTCCTTCCCATAGCTATTTTTCATCGAAGTTGAATTTCTTGCATTTCATTTTCCTCTTGCATGGTTTAAAGAGTTGAGTCAAAACACCATCAGTTTCATGACCACTCCTTTGAGTAACAACAACCTAAAATCAAGCGCTAATTAAAATTTATCTAGCAAATTTTCTAGGGATCTTCAAACCCATCTTAGCTTAGGTGTAGAGCTTTGGAATAGGATTGTGAGAATAACTTTCCAAAGCTGTTAAACAAACATAAATCCTTGAGTTAGGGGGAGAAATCTAGTTTCTATATCATTGACTTTGGGAAGCCCTTTTAACACAAGGGTCAATCACGAGGTCGCATTGGGGCCCTCAGAGTAATCAACCCTGCTTTATTTGTCTTGGTGTCGATTGTCGACTTTCCCCCCTTTGCTTTGGTATAGTAGGTGGTACCATAGAGGCCATAATCTTTTAGACTTCCTGCACAAGGTGACAACATAGGGAAGGTGGTGTTGTATCTGGGATCGACCTTGGCTAGACTCACTCGGACTCCTTGGAGGGTTGCCCACTGCTTAGTGAGGTAACTTGAACTAGGGAATTAGTTCATTAGGAAGGTTGTCAACGTAACTTTCCCACTAGACAAAACTCATCCTCTCCGCGCATCGATTCTGTGATGTTGGATTCCATCACCAACTAGCGCTTCTTTATGAGAAGGTTTGTTTGCATGCTTGACTCCTAGATTAATTAGTGTGTGTTGTTTTTTCCTCTTAGTTGGCCTTAGGATTGAGTTTGTTTCTAATGGCATCAGTTTCAGGTTAATTCCTCATTTGTTCAAAACAAAATATGGATACAATTAAAATAAAAGGAAATAAAGAGGTAACAAATAACTCATACCTAACTTATGTCTTATAATTCTTCGACATTGTTCTTTACACTTAGTGCAACAAACACCAAATGGAATGGTTTACACAAGGTCAATGGAGAATGTTATTCTTATCTTATTCTTATCGCCATAACTAACTTATTCTTTAACTTGGATTGAACAAAACTAATATTTGTATAGTTCTAATATTGGCTTGAAAAAAACTAATATTTGTATAGTTCTACTCTTGTATTGAACAAAAGTAATATTTGTATAGTTCTACNCCAGTGCTGAGTATATACCTGAAGGGGTTGTGCCGATGTATGATGATCAAGTACCTGCACACATGAAAACCAAATACCCAAAGTGAACAATATCTGAAGAGAATCAAAGATATGACCATGTATTTGATAAGCGTGAATATGTGCATGCGTACCTGACTAGGTTATGAAAAAAAAGGGCGCCCTAGGGGCGCAGGATGAAAAGAGGCCCAGGGACTGCTGTGATGTAGATGACAAAATGCTGATCCCATGGCTGAAGACGGATCGAAAAATGGACACCGTGGGCTCCTGGAATGGTGAGTGGAAGTTTGGAAAAAAGGCCTATATATAGCTGTAGGGCCTACATTGCCACCTCATTTGTACTTGCTGTGATAGTGACTGGAAGAGCAGTTTTCAGAGGAGATTTGGAGATTCAAAGAGGACGAGGCATCCGATTGGTGATTAGCGAGCATCAGGTTAGTAGTCTGACCATCCTGCACATAAATAGTATTTTTTTTTTGGATAGGGGCTGTACGGAGGGCTGTACAGAGGGATTTTGGGGATGTGGGCCCCACGTGCACGAGCGATCCAGAAGTAGGCGCGCACACATGCATGCATGCCCACCAGATAAATGCATAGGAGGGTGCTAGTGAGGGAATTAAAGGCGAGCACTAGGTGTGTGCCTGTCGGCTGTATAGCTATGCATTTGTGCGCGACTGTGGCGTGGACAGACGCACGCCAGTGTGCGCCTGTGTAGGTAACATGTGCGTTTGAGAGCGCGCCTGAGAGTGTGCTTGTGCAGCTAACAGGCGCGCATTTGTGCACGCCTGTGTAGTGAACATGCGTGCATGTGTGTGCGCCTGTGGGTTAAAACAACCACGCCTTAGAGGCGAATCTAACAGGTGTAAATTGATCTTTGTGATGTTTACAGGTTTTTGGTTAATGTTTTGATGACGTCTATTTTATATATATGCTGTGACAGGTTTGTGTTATATGTTTATGTATGTGTAGAGGTAGCTTGATGTGATATATGCCAGTCTAACACAATATTAGCTAGGTTATCTATAATTTGATTCAATTGTCTTGGAATATGTGTAAATGTAATGGAATCAAAATGTCGAGATAAAAGTCTAACCTGCAGGTATTTGCGAAAGAAGCAAGGATCACGGACACGATACACATTGTTGAGATGGAGAACGACTAGTTGAGAGTCGAGGAAGATGTTAAGGTGATGAATACGATGATGCTGGGCATTGGCCAGGAGGCCAATGACAATGGTGTATTCGGCTTGGTTGTTGGTCGCTGAACCCAAACATATGCTGCTCGAATAGAGCATTTCATGTGAGGGGGTGTAGAGATCCCAAGCGACCGAAGCGAGATTTTGTGTCCAACAGCTGGCACCGTCGGCGTAACCGAAGTGGTAGGCTGGTGGAGGAGGCATATGTCAAGAGAACAAATGATAGTTTAGACGTGAAGGATGGAAAACAAAGATTAAAAACACTAGAAAAGAAAATAAACTAAAGTAGAATGACTACTTTTAAGCATAAAATTTCTTTAAGTATAACCCATTGACGGGTTCTTTGAGAGAGAGGCCTTCAGGGGAGGCCAATATGTATGCACCTTTGGTGAGGCAATGTTGGATAATGTATGGGCCATGCCAAAGTGACTCAAATTTTCCATGGCCAAAGGTATCATGAGTGATTTCATAAGCTAGGACAAGGTCGCCTTCGCGAAATGAGCGAAGGTTGACATGGCGATCAAAGTTAGCCTTGGATCATTTTTTAGCTGCCTCATTGTTCTGTAAGGAAGATCGACGATCTTTGTCCAAAGACTCCAATTTCAGCAAGCGCTGCTCCATTGGAGCAGTGTCGGGTAATAGCTCAATTGCGGTGCGTAAGGTGGGAATTTCGCACTCGATGGCCTCAACTCCATGGACTAAGTGAAATGGTGTGAAACCAGTAGCTGTTTTCACAGCCATTCGGTAAGCCCATAGCGCGGAAAATAACATATGATGCCAATTGGTTTTATGTTTATTAACCGTGCGTTGTAACATGGTATTGAGCACTTTGTTAACTGCTTTGACCTGTCCGTTAGACTGAGGGTAATATGGTGAGGCAAAATCGCGACAGAATCCTAACCGTGATGAGAGTTCGACAAAGATCTGATTCTTGAAGTGTTTCCCATGATAAAAAATGAGTTGGAGGGGTACTCCAAAGTGGGATATGACGTGGTTAAAGAAAAAATGCGCTGCAGTTTCAGTGGTGTTGTTGAAAGTGGGCATAGCTTCTGCCCATTTGGTGAAGTAATCAATGGCGACCACGATGTATTTGTGGCCATTGCTGGAGGGGGGATTACAAGTCATAAAGTTGATGTCCCATTTAAAAAAAGGGCCGAGAGTAATGACAGGGTGAAAAAGAGGTGGGGGAGCTCGGGCTTTATTGGCATAGAGATGACATTGCTCACATCGTTTCATGGCATGAATGCAATCATGAAACAAGGTAGGCCAAAAGTAACNATTTTTTTTTTGGATAGGGGCTGTACGGAGGGCTATACAGAGGGATTTTGGGGATGTGGGCCCCACGTGCACGAGCGATCCGAAAGTAGGCGCGCACACGTGCGCGCATGCCCACCAGATAAATGCGTAGGAGGGTGCTAGTGAGGGAATTAAAGGCGAGAACTAGGTGCGCACCTGTCGGCTGTATAGCTACGCATTTGTGCGCGGATGTGGCGTGGACAGACGCACGCCAGTGTGCGCCTGTGTAGGTAACATGTGCGCTTGTGCAGCTAACAGGCGTGCATTTGTGCACGCCTGTGTAGTGAACATGCGTGCATGTGTGTGCACCTGTGGGTTAAAACAACCACGCCTTAGAGGCGAAGCTAACAGGTGTAAATTGATCTTTGTGATGTTTACAGGTTTTTGGTTAATGTTTTGATGACGTCTATTTTATATATATGTTGTGACAGGTTTGTGTTATATGTTTATGTATGTGTAGAGGTAGCTTGATGTGATATATGCCAGTCTAACACAATATTAGCTAGGTTATCTATAATTTGATTCAATTGTCTTGGAATATGTGTAAATGTAATGGAATCAAAATGTCGAGATAAAAGTCTAACCTGCAGGTATTTTCGAAAGAAGCAAGGATCACGGACGCGATACACATTGTTGAGCTGGAGAACGACTAGTTGAGAGTCGAGGAAGATGTTAAGGTGATGAATACGATGATGCTGGGCATTGGCCAGGAGGCCAATGACAACGGTGTATTCGGCTTGGTTGTTGGTCGCTGAACCCAAACATATGCCGCTCGAATAGAGCATTTCATGCGAGGGGGTGTAGAGAGCCCAAGCGGCCGAAGCGAGATTTTGTGTCCAACAGCTGGCACCGTCGACGTAACCGAAGTGGTAGGCTGGTGGAGGAGGCATATGTCAAGAGCACAAATGATAGTTTAGACGTGAAGGATGGAAAACAAAGATTAAAAACACTAGAAAAGAAAATAAACTAAAGTAGAATGACTACTTTTAAGCATAAAATTTCTTTAAGTATAACCCATTGACGGGTTCTTTGAGAGAGAGGCCTTCAGGGGAGGCCAATATGTATGCACCTTTGGTGAGGCAATGTTGGATAATGTATGGGCCATGCCAAAGTGACTCAAATTTTCCATGGCCAAAGGTATCATGAGTGATTTCATAAGCTAGGACAAGGTCGCCTTCGCGAAATGAGCGAAGGTTGACATGGCGATCAAAGTTAGCCTTGGATCATTTTTTAGCTGCCTCATTGTTCTGTAAGGAAGATCGACGATCTTTGTCCAAAGACTCCAATTTCAGCAAGCGCTGCTCCATTGGAGCAGTGTCGGGTAATAGCTCAATTGCGGTGCGTAAGGTGGGAATTTCGCACTCGATGGCCTCAACTCCATGGACTAAGTGAAATGGTGTGAAACCAGTAGCTGTTTTCACAGCCATTCGGTAAGCCCATAGCGCGGAAAATAACATATGATGCCAATTGGTTTTATGTTTATTAACCGTGCGTTGTAACATGGTATTGAGCACTTTGTTAACTGCTTTGACCTGTCCGTTAGACTGAGGGTAATATGGTGAGGCAAAATCGCGACAGAATCCTAACCGTGATGAGAGTTCGACAAAGATCTGATTCTTGAAGTGTTTCCCATGATAAAAAATGAGTTGGAGGGGTACTCCAAAGTGGGATATGACGTGGTTAAAGAAAAAATGCGCTGCAGTTTCAGTGGTGTTGTTGAAAGTGGGCATAGCTTCTGCCCATTTGGTGAAGTAATCAATGGCGACCACGATGTATTTGTGGCCATTGCTGGAGGGGGGATTACAAGTCATAAAGTTGATGTCCCATTTAAAAAAAGGGCCGAGAGTAATGACAGGGTGAAAAAGAGGTGGGGGAGCTCGGGCTTTATTGGCATAGAGATGACATTGCTCACATCGTTTCATGGCATGAATGCAATCATGAAACAAGGTAGGCCAAAAGTAACCAGCTCGGATAATCTTTTGAGCAGTGGATATGCCTGACAGATGACCCCCACATGCGCCACCGTGGCAGTCGTTTAAGACTCTATCAGCCTCATCAATGGTCAGGCATCGACAGAGAATGGTGTCAATGCCCCGCCAGTATAGGATGTCTCCGATGAGGAGGTAGTGGGGGGCCTGATGGCGAATATGACGATGATCATCTCGGGAAAGGGGGGGTCTCTATGACGAGTGGGATGTTAGATATGACAGAAGCATATGTAGGTGGAAGGGTATCCTTTGTGTGAGTTTCATTAGATGATATGATGCATACTTGATTAGAAAGATGAAGGAGTGGTGGTGCTCCATGGTACATCCCTAACAAGGATGGATCTTTAAAAATCCCAGTACCCATCTCAACGAGTGGATATGCATCATGGCTTGTGTGGATGAGAGGAAGAATGTTATCAATGTTGGTATATGGATTAGACTCATAATGTGAGACTTGGTCAATAGTAATGATCTTCCCATTGTGAGGGAAAATCATTGTCCGAAAGACGAAAGAGGCCACTGCCTTCATAGCGTACATGTAGCTATGACGGAACATGATATTATAATCGAGAGGGGCGTCAATAACTTCGATATTGATGAGGATAGTCTTGCCCCCGAGTTCGATGGGGAAATTTTGGAAGAGCCCTTCAGGAGATGATGGTCGTCCATCATAAGCTCATAAGGTGATGGCCTACGCCACTCGTGAATGTGGTCAGGGATGTGTGTGGATGAGGTTTGTTTGAAATTAGAAAGTAGTTCTAGATCATTGTCGTGGCGGATGGGTAATTGGAAGAAGGTCAAGAATTCTTTGGCCAATGACTCAAAAGTTGTGTGGGACCCTGATTTTTATTCAACATACCATTTAGCTGATGGGCCAGTGAGTGTGCATTGAAATAATTGCAGTCTGATGGAATCATCCATAATGCTATTGGAGGAGCACCATAGGTGAAAGGTCATGACATGGTTGGCAGGGTCATCGGCTGCCTTTCCTTCAAACTTTGGTATGTCTGAAGGTAGTTTGGTGGGCGTTGCAGGCCATGTGGGCTCATGCAATATAGGATCATTGGTAAGTTTGCTGAGATCCGGTATGTTGAGAGAGGCCAAATATGGCATCTGCAGTGGGGGGGGGAGGACTAGCTTCGACCATAGTGTGTTGTGAACCTGACCCTTGAGGGGGGCTAGGTGGGTTGGTGCTTCCTCCTTGAGAGGAAGTGGGTCCCCCATTTCCATGTAAAGGAGAGCGAGTGAACGGATGACCTTGGGAAGAGGACCCAAGTAATGTAGAACCAAGCAAAGCTGATCCTAAAACAATAGTACTCACAGGAGTGTGTGAAGGAGGTGCCGATGAGCGAGCACGACCAGACACTCCCCTAATATAGGAGGGAGGTTTAGCAAGCGTCGTGAATGACGGGGGTTCTGTGGTTCCCCTATGATGTCAGACTAGCTGTGTGAATGTGTGCAAAGAGTGCTGAGAGTAATATAGAAACAAGAGCTTTTGCGTTGAATGTTTACACAATATATAAATCCAAATCAAACTGTAATAAGATGTGCATCATACATAAAATGTTTTTGACAAAGAAGCATATAGATGGGTAAGTGGGTTTTGTCCGCGTAGGGAATCAAAAGAAAAAAAATGCTCGTGTCCTAGAAGATGTAATGTCCTTCCTCTCAAAGAGAACTGGACCTTCCAATAGTACTCAACAGTGGTGTCTGAAGTCACTGGAAGAGAAACTAGTGAAGAATGAAATAATTGGTTATAATGAGGGGTAAAGGGGGCATATCCTGAAAGAGCTGGCGATATTTCCCAATAGCCACACAAAATACAATCAAGGTGCAATTGTAGCCCACAATTGCCACCTGGGTAGATGTCCTAAAGTTGGTCACTAGGTACCTCGGTCAAAGTGCGACATTTAGATTTTCGGCCTAAGAAATGGGTCACATGCTGGATCTCGTCGAAGAAGTGGGTGCCTCAAGGGGGGACGCACAGAACAACTGGACCTCGGCCTTCAATCCATCATGGGTATCTCCCTGCCTTATGGTATTAGGAACATTTGACTTGGAGGATTTTCANCTAAGAGGATTCCCAAGAAGGGCTGTTGTCCTCTCCTAAAGGTTTTTAATGTTCTTAAGGGTGATGAAATTGTTTCACAATCTTTTTCTGATTCTCAAGATCGCTTGGAGGCACGAGAGAAGAACATACTAAGTGATTGTTACTCAACTACTAGTCCCAATGGAAGTTAAATGTGATTAACAATGATTTCCAACTTATCTTGTGAGTCAAAACAAGCTATCCATGTGGCAAAAAGCAAATAAGGGAAATTGATTTTATCCTCCTAAGTGCCTATGTGTTTTTTGACTAACCCCTTTATATGATGAGGGGACTAAGTGTGGTGCAGATTTAAAAAATGCTTGACATCATTTTAAAGAAGGAAAATGGCCTTCCCCACATCTCAACAACTTTACAATATGAAATTTTGCACAGATGCACGGGTCCCAGTGAAGACAGAGGCACGCAGAGCGCATGCACGCGAACAGAGGCAAGTTAGCAGGCGCACATGCACAAAACAAAATTGTGAATTAGACGCATGGGCGCACGATGCGCGTCTGTGGGCCTGAAAACCCGTGCATAAATGGCACATGATCGAGAATAAAAAATCTGAATGGATTTCTCTCAATTCAACTTGGAATTGACTAGTTGGCAGGTCGTCTTAGGCCGGTTAGTGCACCTGCAAGTTAAACAAACTAAAAGAAGAGCAAGAAAAACCCAAATGAGGTAGGAAATTGATACCTTTTCCCAGTGGAGTCGCCAATCTATTGTGCCTCTTTCGTCACCTTGGTGAGAAAAACAGAGGTGCTTGCAAGCTCAGTTGGGTCTGCTGAGCAGGACAACTTTAGAGAAAAGAGTTAGAGAAAGAAAATAAAACTACAATTAAGAATTAAACTAAGAGATGTAATAAAAACTAAATTCATGAGCATAGGGACATAGAAACAAAAAGAACCAAAAGACCCACGTCACCAATGTTTGAGGCTGATATATTAGTGAAAACAAAGCACCAAGAAGAAAGGGGACTATGAGTCCCTTCTTCCTCCAAGGGAAGGCTCTTGGACCCTCACTAGCTAGCTCTTNAAGAAGTGGGTGCCTCAAGGGGGGACGCACAGAACAACTGGACCTCGGCCTTCAATCCATCATGGGTATCTCCCTGCCTTATGGTATTAGGAACATTTGACTTGGAGGATTTTCAGTTCCCTATTTGACAACTTCTATGTTTTGACAATGTGAGAACTAGATAACAGGGAGTTATTTGGATGCCTATCCCCGAAATCCTACCTAGACTAAAAAATTTCTTTTGGCACCTCCTATGGAGGAAAACTTAGTGAGTTTTTTAGAAAGATTTTAGATGTCATTGTTTTGGGAGGTTGGGGGTGTAAACCAACCTCGTTGAGTAAAAAAAAAAGGGGGGGAGTGGATAGTTTCGTCAAGAAAAGGGTGGGGTGTTTTCGGAATCCCTTTGGAAGAAACTTACTTTGACCTCCATGTTTTCAAGAAGAAGCTATGTGAGTGATAAGTGACTTTTGTGTGTAAGTGAAAGTGTGCCAATTTTTAGTGAATTAGATGTCACCTTGCTGCATGTGGACTTCACTTGGTCCTTACAAGTGTCTGATTACCTAATTAACTAAGTGCCTTTGGTACAACCTTGCATAATTCAAAAGTTCCTAGGAAGCTAGCATGTGGACATGTGGGTCCGTTACTATCCTTTTAACTCCCTATTGTGATGTAATCTAAGAAAAGCTTTGAAACTATCCTAGATCTAACATGTGGGCATGTATGGGCCCGTTACAAAAACATTTAAACTTCCCTAGTGTTTTGATTTAAGAAAGCAAAAATTCAAACACTATCCTATCTTTGTAGCATGTGGGCATGTATGGGCCCGTTACAATATTAAGATGTGTTTGAAAAAGAAAACTAAGAGGATTCCCAAGAAGGGCTTTTGTCCTCTCCTAAAGGTTTTTAATGTTCTTAAGGGAGATGAAATTGTTTCACAATCTTTTTCTGATTCTCAAGATCGCTTGGAGGCATGAGAGAAGAACATACTAAGTGATTGTTACTCAACTACTAGTCCCAATGGAAGTTAAATGTGATTAACAATTATTTCCAACTTATCTTGTGAGTCAAAACAAGCTATCCATGTGGAAAAAAGCAAATAAGGGAAATTGATTTTATCCTCCTAAGTGCCTATGTGTTTTTTGACTAACCCATTTATATGATGAGGGGACTAAGTGTGGTGCAGCTTTAAAAAATGCTTGACATCATTTTTAAGAAGGCAAATGGCCTTCCCCACATCTCAACAACTTTACAATATGAAATTTTGCACAGATGCACGGGTCCCAGTGAAGACAGAGGCACGCAGAGCGCATGCGCGCGAACAGAGGCAAGTTAGCAGGCGCACATGCACAAAACAAAATTGTGAATTAGACGCATGGGCGCACGATGCGCGTCTATGGGCCTGAAAACCCGTGCATAAATGGCACACGACCGAGAATAAAAAATCTGAATGGATTTCTCTCAATTCAACTTGGAATTGACTAGTTGGCAGGTCGGCTTAGGCCGGTTAGTGCACCTGCAAGTTAAACAAACTAAAAGAAGAGCAAGAAAAACCCAAACGAGGTAGGAAATTGATACCTTTTCCCAGTGGAGTCACCAATCTATTGTGCCTCTTTCGTCACCTTGGTGAGAAAAACAGAGGTGCTTGCAAGCTCAGTTGGGTCTGATGAGCAGGACAACTTTAGAGAAAAGAGTTAGAGAAAGAAAATAAAACTACAATTAAGAATTAAACTAAGAGATGTAATAAAAACTAAATTCATGAGCATAGGGACATAGAAACAAAAAGAACCAAAAGACCCACGTCACCAATGTTTGAGGCTGATCTATTAGTGAAAAAAAAGCACCAAGAAGAAAGGGGACTATGAGTCCCTTCTTCCTCCAAGGGAAGGCTCTTGGACCCTCACTAGCTAGCTCTTNGAAAAATGGAAAATGGTGATGAAAGAACTCTTTACAAATCCACTCAATGGTGAGGTGGATTGTCCAATGTAATGGTGCCAATATGTTCTTGAAAAGGATGGAGTCCTCAAAACAATAGAGGCAACATAACATTACTTTGAATTCCTTGAAAAAATGAGGTGCATTCTTGGCTTTTTATAGCATTGCTTTGGGTTATTGTTTAACTGCTTTGTAGTGTGAAAAGAGGCTATTTAGGGCATTCTTAGGTCTTTGACCAACCCACCAGTCGGATCCAGTCCGGATTTGTAGGTCAAATCGGCTTGGGAGCTAAACCATAAGTGGGTGGGAGGCCAACCACTCTCATAAATGCACCGTTTAGCATGGGCACATATTTTTGCGCTAACAGTTGCGCATCGTGCGCCTGTGCGTGATTTTTGCGTTCCTGTTACGTGCGTGCATGGGCGCGCCCAACGTCTGCATAACACTCTTTAATTTTTCACTACTTTGTATAGTTTTTGACCTTTTTTGAATGCTGTGGTATTAATTCAGGTCCATGAATGACTTCATCACTGTTTGACGATGCTGATTTCTTGTAACCATGTGCGGATGAAATTTCAGTGATAACAGATGCCCCCTGATAGATGAGGTTAGGAGCACATGTATGGCCAAAATCCATCAATGTTTCTTCTAGAGAGAATGTTGTTGTAAGAGAGAGAAATAGTGTGATTTTCCAGAGCGATCCGTTGGAGGGAAAAAAGAACCGGTAGGACCCGACCTTCCATGAGGTGCGTAAAATATAAAACTGTGTACAAATGAGGCGGGCATGCCCCATGCTCATATCATGTAACTCTGAAAAAAGATGACNCAAAACAATAGAGGCAACATAACATTACTTTGAATTCCTTGAAAAAATGAGGTGCATTCATGGCTTTTTATAGCATTGCTTTGGGTTATTGTTTAACTACTTTGTAGTGTGAAAAAAGGCTATTTAGGGCATTCTTAGGTCTTTGACCAGCCCACCAGTCGGATCCAGTCTGGATTTGTAGGTCAAATCAGATTGGGAGCTAAACCATAAGTGGGTGGGAGGCCAACCACTCTCATAAATGTACCGTTTAGCATGGGCACAGATTTTTGCGCTAACAGTCGCGCATCGTGTGCCTGTGCGTGATTTTTGCGTTCCTGTTACGTGCGTGCATGGGCGCGCCCAACGTCTGCATAACGCTCTTTAATTTTTCACTACTTTGTATAGTTTTTGACCTTTTTTGAATGCTGTGGTATTAATTCAGGTCCATGAATGACTTCATCACTGTTTGACGATGCTGATTTCTTGTAACCATGTGCGGATGAAATTTCAGTGATAACAGATGCCCCCTGATAGATGAGGTTAGGAGCACATGTATGGACAAAATCCATCAATGTTTCTTCTATAGAGAATGTTGTTGTAAGAGAGAGAAATAGTGTGATTGTCTAGAGCGATCCGTTGGAGGGAAAAAAGAACCGGTAGGACCCGACCTTCCATGAGGTGCGTAAAATATAAAACTGTGTACAAACGAGGCGGGCATGCCCCATGCTCGTATCATGTAACTCTGAAAAAAGATGACTGAAGTGTTGGTGTAGACAACTGCAGTGCCCTCGAGGGCAGTTGTGATAAAGGCAGAAGACAATTCTGCAAATGAACATACTCTGAATAGTAGGCAGTGATCGCGGTAAGAAGCAGCAGTGATTATGTGGGCATTGATAGCCCAACCAAGTTTAGAGGTCTTCGGAAAATGAGAGAAATAATTGCAGTAGTCGCAAAGTAAGACCCACCATGACATGAGAAAGTGTTGGCATCGAATGTCATGGGGGTCAATGACAGAAGGGAGTAATGGTGTTTCACCCTGTGCCATCCAAGATCTCTCATTGAGTGGAGAATGAGAATCAAGATACTATCGCCCTTCTGGAAAACTGTGCTGATGTTGACAAAAAGGGGAATGCGACTCCCAGAAGCAAATGGCTTCATGAAATCTACTGAGGTGAGGAAGTGGCAGAGGTACATG
>JZKD02S2315160.1:8034-18360 GCA_000966675.3 Picea glauca | reverse complement strand
GCAATTGCACCTTGATTGGATTTTGTGTGGCTATTGGGAAATATCACCAGCTCTTTCGGGATATGCCCCCTTTACCCCTCATTATAACCAATTATTTCATCCTTCACTAGTTTCTATTCCAGTGACTTCAAACCCCACTGTTGAGTACTATTGGAAGGTCCAGTTTTGTTTGAGAGGAAGGACGTTACGTCATCTAGGACACGAGCATTTGTTTTATTTTGATTCCCTACGCGAACAAAACCCACTTACCCATCTATATGCTTCTTTGTCAAAAACATTTTATTTATGATGCACATCTGATTATAGTTTGATTTGGATATATATATTGTGTAAACATTCAATGCAAAATCTCTTGTTTCTATATTACTCTCACAACTCTTTGCCCACATTCACACAGCTAATCTGACATCATAGGGGAACCACAGAACCCCCGTCGTTCACGAAACTTGCTAAACCTCCCTCCTATCTTAGGGGGAGTGTCTGGTCATGCTCGCTCATCAGTACCTCCTTCAAACACTCTTGTGAGTGCTATTGTTTTAGGATCATCTTTGTGTGGTTCTACATTACTTGGGTCCTCTTCCCAAGGTCATCTGTTCACTCGCTCTCCTTTACACGGAAGCAGGGCACCCACTTCATCTCAAGGAGGAAGCACCAACCCACCTAGCCCCCCTCAAGGGTCAGGTTCACTACACACTATGGCCGGAGATAATCCTCCCCCCCCACTGTAGATGCCATATTTGGCCTCTCTGAACATACCGGATCTCAGCAAACTTACCAATGATCCTATATTGCATGAGCCCACATGGCCTGCAATGCCCACCAAACTACCTTCAGACATACCAAAGTTTGAAGGAAAGGCAGGCGATGACCCTACCAACCATGTCATGAACTTTCACCTATGGTGCTCCTCCAATAGCATTATGGATGATTCCATCAGACTGCAATTATTTCAACGCACACTCACTGGCCCATCGGCTAAATGGTATGTTGAAGAAAAATCAGGGTCCCACGCAACTTTTGAGTCATTGGCCAAAGAATTCTTGACCTTGTTCCAATTACCCATTCGCCACGACAATGGTCTAGAACTACTTTCTAATTTCAAACAAACCTCAGCTACACACATCGCTAACCACATTCACGAGTGGCGTAGGTGACGTAGTTTGTGCAAAGTAAAAAACCACCAAGCAACAGTGTCTCAACTAGTTTCTTAGATCACTTGTCTCTCTCCTCGGTAAGGATGTAGCTTCCACCTTCCCTCAATCTGAAGAGGAGGCCATCAGTAAATCCCAACAGTATGACCTCATCTATGCACAGTCAGGGTACTTATACACTGTACTTTTTGATCTTCCAAAACCTGTGCCATTTGGCCAAGACAAACTTGGGATGTCTCGCTCAGCAGACGGACTGATTGATGCCACCACTCATCACGGTCCACAACCCCAACCACCACCGATGTATGGAACACCTCAATACCCATCGGCATATGGGGGTACTTCTTATTACCCCCCACCCCCTTATCAACAGCCATACCCTATCGTTATACCTCCACCCATCAGTGGACCACCGCCGGCACCTCCCATACATCCACCTATTCCAACAACCAGTGGTACTCCTTCAACCTCATCTTATAGTACTAGCGAAAGAACTATGCCTTCTTATGTACCTTATGGATCGGTACCACCATAGAATCCATACTTCCCATTTCCTGGTCCCCCACAACCCATGGCTCCTCCACATCCTCATGCGGGGGTGAATTTTGTTCAACCCTCTGTTGTTCAACAATACCAAAGTTTTGAATAGTTGAATACAACCAATCCAACCCATCCATCGAACAATACCAAGAAGAAAGGATGGAACCAGAATAACAACAACCCCGGTCAAGGTGGGAATCAACCCCCACATCACCAACCCACTGGGGGCAACCAAAACCAAGGGAACCAAAACCCCCAAGGGGGGCAATACTAATAAACGCCAAGAGAGAAATAACAATAATGTTAAAACCATCTTCCCTTGCACCCTTTGTGGTGAGTTCAGCCATTACACTCATCATTGCCCCTAGATCGTTCATTTCAAATGGATGAAAGACTCTGGTAGTCTTCCCCATTCTCCTGCACAGCCTGCCCCTTAGCAGGCACCACAACAATACGTGCAACAACCCCCTCACATCATACTGCAAAATCCTATTCCACATCAAGTTGTGATAAACACCCAACAGGACACACAGCATCCCCCACTTCAGGTGGGACAATACCTCAACCCCAACAATCCAGCAGATCGTACAATTCTCCTCACAAGTGAGGAAGAAATCCTTCTGCAAACATGTAACCGTCAGTATCATGCACCCACTGAGTCTCCTCCCCTCCCTCCAGATAAAACCCTACACCGACAGGACCCCCGTTAGTGATCCCTCGCCCTTCTGCCGAACCACCGCTTCGCATCCCTCGTATCCCATTGCACAAGAATGTCCACAACCCACAGGCTAGGGCAGCTCATAACTATAGTTTGGTAGATGACTTAGCGCAATCCCTCGCTGACATGTCAGTATTGGAAGTCCTCCAGACTTGTCCTACTTAGCGAAAATCATTACTTTCTACCTTGGGGGCAGTCGACCCTGTAGATACCCAACTCATCACCTTTGATCTTGACAGTGGAGAACCTCGTCTTCCCGCCTTGATCGCTTTTCAAATACCAGTGAAAATATGGAACATCACAGTTCATCGGTGTATCATCGATGAAGGTGCATCTACATGCATTATGTCAAAAACAGTCTGGCAGAAACTTGGTTCCCCAGAACTCATTCCCTCTGCCATCACCTTACGAGCTTATGACGGACGAGCATCATCTCCTGAAGGGCTCTTCCAAAATGTTCTCGTCGAACACAGGGGCAAGACTATCCTCATCGATATCAAAGTTATCGACGCCCCTCTTGATTACAATATCTTGTTCGGTTGTATCTAAATGTACGCTATGAAGGAAGTGGCCTCTTCTGTCTTTCGGACAATGATGTTCCCTCACAATGGGAAGATCGTTACTATTGACCAAGTCTCACATTATGAGCCTAATCCATCTGCCAACATCAATAACATTCTTCCTCTCATCCACACAAGCCATGAAACATATCCACTCGTCGAGATGGGTCCTGGGATTTTTAAAGATCCATCCTTGTTAGGGACATACCATGGAGCACCACCACTCCTTCATCCTTCTAATCAATTATGTGTCATATCATCTAATGAAACTCACACAGAGGATACCCTTCCACCTACAGAGGCTTCTATCATATCTGACGTCCCACTCGTCACAGAAACCCCCCCTCCAGAACCTCCTGTACACTCGTCAACACCACCAGCCCATGATTCCACATCTCCCCAAGGACATATTCCAGTTTGGGAGACAGTCCCCCAAGCCATCACTCGAATTCCCTTCTTTTACCCTCCACCCGGTATCGAAGCTTTTCAAGTAGCCGCAACACTCACACTACCTAATATGGTGTTAGCAATCCCAATTTGGTATTTTCACCCACCAGAGATGGTCCCTTGACCATCCCTCCCACCCCAAAAAGAAGGAATCCCCGTGACGATTCCCATTCTTACTCCCACCACACCCCCACTCACTAACCCCCCTGCCACAGTTGGGGGCAGGAGAAAGAAGAAGGAGCCCACAACTCCACTTCCTCCATGCATCCCACCACCTTGCGTCCTATGTGAGAAAGAGGGACACCAAACCAACAACTGCCCGTCTCTACCAGAATTACGGAATTTGGTCCCACTCAATCACACTCCCCCAACACTAACCACTACAGCTAGTCCTGCCAATAATACCCCCCCTTCCAGTAGTAAAGGGTTGAGGACCAAATACATGTGTCCTATATGTTCAGGGTATGGCCATTATACCCACCATTGCCCGGCCCTGCCACGCTTTCGGCAAACATTGGCCGCAGTACGTCAGAACTTCCAGAACAACCCCAGTCCTGCTACATCCTCCTCAACAAATATCAAAACATATGTTATGTCACCACTTTAGTCAATGAACGTATGCAACGCCCTTGCTCTCTCTGCGATTCATTAGCTCATTTTACATACCAGTGTCCTATGATCCTTGAATACAGGCAACGCCAATTGACCCTGCTTCAACGGCCCGTCGAGACAATAATTGACATTACCTCGTCACTAGAGGATATTCATGTCATTTCTCTCGAACCCGAGGCCCTCCCAACGCCTCCATGGTTTCTAGATGACCTATCTGAGGATTCACCCCCCAATCCCCCCAACTCTCCTACTCATTCCCCTACAGACATTTTACACCCAACCACCACAGGTACTCCTCATTACTTCAATATATGGTTTATGTCGAGTGAACCCTCACCATCTCCTCACATCGTTCCCTATGCTTCTTCACCAAGGGGCAACCACACAAAAACCATCACCAATATCACTCCTCATGACCCCTTGTATTCCCGACACTTCCAATGTGATGAGGAAATACTCGAAGAATTAAACCTCCCAGACCTCCCCTAGGATGCAGTACACCATCGCGCACTCTTCTCTCCGTAGGAGGCCTCCATGCCTCCTAACCAACACCCCGTTTATGCGGTCGAAACCAAGGATTTTATCCCCTCAGGGCCTATCGACTGGTTCAAAAACCCTATTCCTGCCCCAGATGATTTTGAATAAGGCAACATGGCCAACATTTCCCCCACCATTAAAATTGACATTTCCATTAAAAATGGCATCGTCGAAGAAATCACCATTGGAGTTGCTTGCACTCCCCAAGAAATCACGGCATATAAAGCCCTCTTCCAGGAATATAGGGATATTTTTTCCTGGTCATACACGGAAATGCTTGGCCTCGATCCCTTTATCGTTGAACATCACATCGACACCTGGCCTGACATTACACCAGTTCGCCAAAAACAATGACTGCTACACCCATCCAAAGCCACGGCTATCAAAGCCGAAATTGACAAATTACGCCTTGCAAGTTTCATTTACCCCATCGCCTACACCTCATGGGTTTCCAACCCTGTACCCGTTAACAAAAAATTGGGCACTATCCACGTTTGCACCGACTTTCGTGATCTCGATCATGCATGTCCCAAAGACAACTTTCCAACGCCTTTCATCTATCAAATTATTGATGACTGCGCTGGCCACGAGGCTCTATCCTTTATGGACGGATTCTCTGGTTATAATCAAATTCAAATTCACCCCATCGATCAGTATAAAACCGCATTTATTACCCCTTGGGATACTTTTGCATATCGTGCCATGCCTTTCGGCTTGAAGAATGCTAGTGCCACTTTCCAACGGGCTATGACATACATATTTCACGATCTGGCTCATATCATCCTCGCCTACTTGGACGACCTTACAGCTTGATCCAAGAAACGCACACATCATCTAGATGATTTATGAATCATCTTTCAACGATGTCATCAATACAACATCCGCTTGAATCCTCTCAAGTGTGTGTTATGTGTCACTGTAGGGTGCCTCCTTGGCTTTATTATTTCCCAAAGCGGTATTACCGTGGACCCCCTCAAAGTCCAAGCTATCACCGAAATTTCTCCTCCCCAGAATTTACGACAACTTCAGAGTCTACAGGGCAAAGCTAACTTCCTTAGACGCTTTGTCCCAAATTACACCATACGCGCACACGGTTTCCTTCACTTACTACGTCACGACATCCCATTTCACTGGGATGACCACGCCCAATAGTCATTTGATGATATTAAAACAACACTTTCAAATGAACCTTTAATTAGTGCACCTGACTACAATCGCGACTATATCCTCTACATATCATCATCAGTTGTATCAGTAGCCGGCATTCTCGTCCAGCTCGGTGATGACAATCGTGAACATGTCATTTATTACGTTAGTAAAAATCTCTCATGGATACCCTTGAAGTATAAACACAAAGAGAAACTTGCTCTTGCATTCATCCTCGCAGTCCAGAAACTGTGCCACAACATTCTGCTTCGCACAAAAAAGGTCATCGAAGATTCCAACCCTATGCAGTACTTTCTCAGTCGTCAGCAAATTAACAGAAAATTTGCTCGATTGATCGTTATCCTTTAGGAGTACGACCTCGAGTTCTCAACACCTAAAAGTAAGAAGGCCCTCATTCTCACCGAACTTGTCATGGCCCTCCCCTATGACACCACCAGTACCCCCGTCAACACCGACTTTCTTGACGAACATCTCTTTTACATCACTTTGTATGATCCTTGGTACGACGACCTCCTCATCTACCTCCGAACTCAAAAGTTCAGTAACCACCTTTCCCGAGATAATCGTCATCGTATTAGTCGAAGCCTGACCATTGATGAGGCCGATAGAGTCTTAAACGACTGCCATAGCGGCGCATGTGGGGTCCATCTGTCAGGCATATCCACCACTCAAAAGATTATCTGAGCCGGTTACTTTTTGCCTACCTTGTTTCATGATTGCATTCATGCCATGAAACGATGTGAGCAATGTCATCTCTACATCAATAAAGCTCGAGCTCCCCCCTCTCTTCTTCACCCTGTCATTTCTGCCGACCCTTTTTGTAAATGGGGCATCAACTTTATGACTTGTAATCCCCCCTCCAGCAATGGCCACAAATACATCGTGGTCGTCGTTGATTACTTCACCAAATGGGCAGAAGTTATGCCCACTTTCAACAACACCACTGAAACTGCAACGTGTTTTTTCGTTAACCATGTCATATCTCGCTTTGGAGTACCCCTCCAACTCCTTTCCAATCATGAGAAACACTTCGAGAATGAGATCTTTTTTGAACTCTCATCACGGTTAGGATTCTCTCATGATTTTTCCTCACCATATTACCCTCAGTCTAATGGACGGGTCGAAGCAGTTAACAAAGTCCTCAAAACCATGTTACAACACATGATTAATAAACATAAAACCAATTGGCATCATATGTTATTTTCCACGCTATGGGCTTACCGAACGGCTGTGAAAATAGCTATTGGTTTCACACCATTTCACTTAGTCCATGGAGTTGAGGCCACTCTTCCCATCAAATGCAAAATTCCCACCTTACGCACCACAATTGAGCTATTACCCAACACTGCTCCAATGGAGCAACGCTTGTTGAACTTGGAGTCTCTGGACGAAGATTGTCGATCTTCCTTACAGAACAATGAGGCAGCTAAAAAATGATCCAAGGATATCTTTGATCGCCATGTCAACCTTCCCTCATTTCGCGAAGGCGACCTTGTCCTGGCTTACGACATCGCTCATGATACCTTTGGCCATGGAAAATTTGAGTCACTCTGGCATGGCCCATACATTATCCAACATTGCCTCACCAAAGGTGCATACATCTTGGCCTCCCCTAAAGGCCTCTCTCTCAAAGAACCCATCAATGGGTTATACTTAAAGAAATTTTATGCTTAAAAGTAGTTATTCTACTTTAGGTTATTTTCTTTTCTAGTGTTTTTAATCTTTGTTTTCCATCCTTCACGTCTAAACTATCATTTGTGCTCTTGACAGATGCCTCCTCCACCAGCCTACCACTTCGGTTACGCCAACGGCGCCAGCCGTTGGACACAAAATCTCACTTCGGCCGCTTGGGCTCTCTACACCCCCTCACATGAAATGATCCAATCGAGCGGCATATGTTTGGGTTCAGCGACCAACACGAATACACCGTTGTCATTGGCCTCCTGGCCAACACCCAGCATCATCGTATTCGACACCTTAGCGTCTTCCTCGACTCTCAACTAGTCGTTCTCCAGCTCAACAATGTGTATCGCATCCGTGAGCCTTGCCTCTTTCGCAAATACCTGCAGGTTAGACTTTTATCTCGACATTTTTATTCCATTACATTTACACATGGTCCAAGATAATTGAATCAAATTACAGATAACCTAGCTAATATTGTGTTAGACTAGCATATATCACATCAAGCTACCTCTACACATACATAAACATATAACACAAACCTGTCACAGCATATATATAGAATAGACGTCATCAAAACATTAACCAAAAACCTGTAAACATCACAAAGATCAATTTACACCTGTCAGCTTCGCCTCTAAGGTGTGGTTGTTTTAACCCACAGAAGTGCACACGTGCACGCCTATTCACTACACAGGTGCGCACAAATGCACGCATGTTAGCTACACAGGCGCACTCTCAAGTGCGCCTGTTAGTTGCACAGGCACGCACTGGTGCACGCCTGTCCATGCCACAGCCGCACACAAATGCACAGTTGTATAGCCGATAGGCACGCACCTAGTGCGTGCCTTTAATTCCCTCACCAGCGCCCTCCTATGCATCTATCCGGTGGGAAGGCACACACGTGTGCGCACCTACTTTCGGATCGCCCACGCACGTGGGGCCCACATCCCCAAAATCCCTCTGTATGGCCCTCCATACAACCCCTATCCAAAAAATGAAATCCTATTTCTATGTAGGATGATCAAACTGCTAACCTAACACTCGCTAATCACCAATCAGATGCCTCGTCCTCTCTGAATCTCCAAATATCCTCTGAAAATTGCTCGTCTAGTCACTATCGCAGCAGGTACAAATGAGGTGGCAATGTGGGACCTACAGCTATATATAGGCATTTTTTCCAAACTTCCACTCACCATTCCGGGAACCCACGGTGTCCATTTTTTGATCCATTTTCATCCATGGGATCAGCATCCCATCATCTACATCATAGCAGTCCCTGGGCCTCTTTTCATCCTAAGCCCTCAGGTGCCCTTTTTTTTCATACCCTGGTCAGGTACGCATCCACATATTCACGCTTATCAAATACATGCTCATATCTTTGACTCTCTTCAGATTATGTTCACTTTGGATATTTGGTTTTCATGTTTGCAGGTACTTGATCATCATACATCGACACAAACCTTTCAGGTATATACTTAGCACTGGCATGTATTCTTTCCCTCTGTATCGCACTTACATTTCCAGTCACACCCTCTAACATTTGCCTCTAGGATCTCCATTCCCGACTCTACAGTACCCACGCCTCCATTTACATCTTCGGTACTGTCACCTGATAACATCCTTACCCACATGAGTTGTCCCATTCATAGCACCTTCTGACACTTCTGACACTCATGTTGTTTTTCAAAACCCTTTAGGGATGGGAGTCTTGATAGTCTTTCATCATGTCGCGAATCAACCACATACTCCTTCTCCTCATTTTGCTAGCTTTCCCCCATGGACTCCCAGATTATCTCTTCATGGTTATATTTTTTTTCCTGCACCTCTGCAGTATCATGAACCCTCCATTTCATCCACAATTAGTTTGCCCATTTGCAAATCTCCCTTCATTTCACCTACCTCATACAGAAACTCACCAATGGGGCCCCCACCCTTCATCAACTTTCCAAGCAAATTATGCCCTGCCTGGGCCACCCATATCACACTAGGGGCACCCATTTTTGTATTTGTACATTTTTCCTCAAAATTATTTGTTATTTATTGTACAAACGCCTTTATTTCCAATCATTACATTCCCTTTTTGTCATCACCTTTGGGCGACCTACTTTCCTCTTTTTGGCCAACCGCAACCCATGTCACCCTTAGTTGGGGCACTACTTTTCATCCACCCTTGTCGGCATCGTCCATATCTTCAAAGTACCCCATAGGTCACTTACCTCTGCCCTTTGAATTTATTCACCTTGTCCCGCCTCTGGCACAACTTTTCCCCGGTCTTGTCGTCCCCCTAACACTCGACCTCGTTGAACAGTTGCGGCCACTTTTTCTCTCCCACATACTCCAACCAAGGGCAGTCTTGAGTCTTCCCACATCTAGAATTCATCCATGTACCTCTGCCACTTCCTCACCTCAGTAGATTTCATGAAGCCATTTGCTTCTGGGAGTCGCGTTCCTCTTTTTGTCAACATCAGCACAGTTTTCCAGAAGGGCGACAGTATCTTGATTCTCATTCTCCACTCAATGAGAGATCTTGGATGGCACAGGGTGAAACACCATTACTCCCTTCTGTCATTGACCCCCATGAAATTTGATGCCAACACTTTCTCATGTCATGGTGGGTCTTACTTTGCGACTACTGCAATTATTTCTCTCATTTGCCGAAGACCTCTAAACTTGGTTGGGCTATCAATGCCCACATAATCACTGCTACTTCTTACCGCGATCACTGCCTACTATTCAGAGTATGTTCATTTGCAGAATTGTCTTCTGCCTTTATCACAACCGCCCCCGAGGGCACTACAGTTGTCTACACCAACACTTCAGTCATCTTTTTTCAGAGTTACATGATATGAGCATGGGGCATGCCCGCCTCATTTGTACACAGTTTTATATTTTACGCACCTCATGGAAGGTC
>JZKD02S2315149.1:20985-32988 GCA_000966675.3 Picea glauca | reverse complement strand
ATCTAGAGGGTGTAGAATTCAACCATGTTATTTGCTCCCAGTCCTGCTCCATATTTTAAGGAGAAGAAGTGGTAATGATCTAAAAAGAGTATGACTCCATCTCCACACATTTTTGAAGAGCCTTGATAAGATCCATCAAATAAGTCCCAAGGCTTTGTGAAATCAATACGGGGCTCATGTAATACCCTTTGGGATTTAATATTAATATTAATATCAAAATTGATGCCCAAAATAATTTTTTATTTTTTTTCTAAATGAATTTTGGTCATCGCATATCCGACGACAACTTTTATCGATGCGACGGTTTTGCTATATAAACAATGGAAAGTTGTCGTTGAATAGGTGACACCAACTTCTATTGATGCATCGGTTTAGCTACATAAACAACAAAAAGTTGTTGAATAGGTGACGACAACTTTTATCGATGCGATGATTTTGCTATGTAAACAACGGAAAGTTGTCGTCGAATAGGCGATGCCAACTTATATTGATGCGTCGATTTAGCTACATAAAGAACAAAAAGTTGGTGTCGAATAGGCGACGACAACTTTTATCGATGCGACGGTTTTGCTATATAAACAACGGAAAGTTGTCGTCGAATAGGCGACGACAACTTCTATTGATGCGTCGGTTTAGCTACATAAACAACAAAAAGTTTGTCGAATAGGCGACGAAAACTTCTATTGATGCGACGATTCAACTATATAAACAACGAAAAGTGGCATCGAATATGCGATGACAACTTCCATTGTTGCGTCGGTTTAACTACATAAACAACAAAAAGTTGTTGTCGAATATGCGACGACACCTTCTATTGATGCGTCGGTTTAACTATAAAAGTTGTTGTTGCAATTTAGATGAAAAGTTGGTTTGAGATTGTTTGCCTATATCGTCGCTTGTGTGATGTTTGATCAAGTTCGTCGTAAATGCCACGTCACCTAAACCGACGTTTCAGAGACTCCAAATTCGTCGCCATATCAATGACATAACGTCGCATAAGCGTCGAAACAACTGTCGCAAAATGGGCCAAATATGCTAGTGTGTTTTCTTGAAGGTGCCAAACTACAACTACAGGGCTCTGAGACTTCTTGGCCGTCTTGTTGCTGAAGCCCCAAAAAGGAAGTGGGGCAGCCGAGGGAATGTTGAGTAGAGAAGGGGCAGACTTCCTGGGGTGGGACAAGCATGTGGGGAATGAAAGACTGTAGGCTGTTAGTTTGAGTTGGAACTTGTGACGAAGTTTTTCCTGTTGTCTGAGATACATCAGCCTGGTTAGGAATTCCTTTACCTAGGTGGAGCTTAGTCCCAGCTTGGGGGTGACCCACTGCTGAGAGTTTTGATTAGTGTGGTCTAAGGATGGGAGGAATGTGGAAGGTATGCACAAAATTGTTGATATTTTTACCAAGATAAGTGTTAATTGTTTGTTAAATTGCATTATTATGTATGATTTTATTTTTATGGGTTTTTCCCGTGTGTGTTGCATGTGTATTTATATTATTATTATGTATGAATTTGTGTATTTGTAGAATATTTGTATGTTTTAATTTTGTATACAACTCAATTTTTTTATCTGGCATAGCCCAATTGGATGTTGGGGATGTTACAATATGATATCAAAGCTCCAATTTTCAACACCGAGCCTGGATGGACTGAGCAAGTTGAATTGAAGAGAAATTTAACAGAGAATTGATTTCAAAGTGGCCAAATTTCAAGTTACAGTGCATCCATCATAAAAATCAGAAGCAATTGCGTGGAATTGGGAAAAATCCCCAATTTAATTAAATTCTTAATTTAATATCTGCTATAGCAAATTCAGACCTAGAATTGGTCGAATTTGAAGTTACAAGGTGCTAGGAGGGCTATGAGAGAACACTTTTACTGTGTTCAAAATCTTAGGAGGTATAGTGGTTCGAGAAAGCAAGCACATGCCAAGGATTCGAACCGACAGTGGAGAGATCAAAGGCCGAGCCAAAGAGGAGAGAAACCACAACAACCGTTGATTTGGGCTACAAGATTAGATCTGGGCCATTGGATCAAACTTAGATGAGAGGAGAGCACATGACACAGGAGATTGGATCCAAGCTATTGGATACGATACTAGGAGAACGAGAGTCGTCGATCGGAATTCTCAGGTCGTAAGTCTTAGCCAAAGTGGAGTGGATCTCAACCATAGATCCCATCATGGAACGTCACCCATAGATCTCACAATTAAGATATTCAATACTTTGGGAAAAATTGATCCTTGTGTCTCCAAGAGGAGAAATCCCTGAAGCTATGAAGTCTTGGAGTGAATCGACACCGGAGGATTGTGGGTGAAAGTTGTTTTGGTGTGAAAAGTCCCGAAGCTCCGAAGTATTGGAGTTAATCCTAGCTGTTTATCAAAGGAGAGTCTCAGCCATAGATATTCATCCTTCACCAATTTAGCGTTCGACATTTCAAGAGTGTGGTGGTCGTCTGAAGTGAAAAGTCCTGAAGCTCTGAAGTACCAGAGTTAATTCTATCCATTGATCAAAGGAGAGTCTCAACCGTAGATCTTCATCCTTCACCAATTCGACATTCAATAGTTTGGGAGTGTGGTGGTCGTCTGGAGCGACAAGTCTCGAAGCTCTGAAGTACCAGAGTTAATCCTAGTCGTTGATCAAAGGAGAGTCTCAGTCGTAGATCTCCTTCCTTCACCAATTTGACGCTCAGTAGCTCGAGAGTGTGGTGGCCGTCTAGAGAAAAAAGTCCCGAAGCTTCAAAGTATCGGAGTTAATCCTATTTGTTGATCAAAGGAGAGTATCAACCTTAGATCTCCATCCTTCGCCAATTCGACGTTCACCAGTTTAGGAGTGTGGTGGTCGTTTGGAGTGAGAATCTTCGAAGCCCAAAGCCTAGAGTTAATCACAGCCGTTGGCTGTGGGAGGAGTTTGAGTCATAGATTTCAATTCGACATTCAACTATCTGGGAGGTAGCGTGTGTTGGAGTCGAGAAACATCCGAATCCCAGAGTCCTAGATTTGATCTCAATCATAGATCAAGGAGCAAAGTGTGGACTGTTGATCCATGAACTTTTCGGGAGTTCGCCAGTTCGACAGTCCGAGAGTTTTGCGTGTTGGAGTTGTGGAAACTCTCGAAGCCCGGAGTCCCAAATTAAATCTCGACCATAGATCATGGAGGAGGGAAGAGAATCCCTGCCATCCATTGGATCTAATTGTAAGAGTTTGGAGAGAGGAAGGATAGGGAGAAGACCTACACCCGCCGGTCAAAGTCACTTCATGACCGAATTCATCCGGTAACCACTCCAGGAGATTGGAGTGTTGAAAAGGTGAATTTTCATGGAGCGCCAAAGTCCCAAAGCTCCGGATAGTGCCTTTTAGTTGAGCACTTGGTTCTAGCCCACAATCACATGAGATTTTTGCCGAAGAAAAGGGGCTAGCGCTTGTGGTTTTGATTCTAGGTGAAAGGGGCTTAGAGTAAATTTCTCGCGGGTTTTGTTGGACCTGCATAAAGGAATAAAAAGGGGTCTGTTTACATTAAGAGAGGATCCAACATGGACCCGAGAGCTAATTCGGCTCTAGAAGAAGATCCTAAGACCGAGAGGTCACGCGAGCCCCTAGGAAGGGTGGGGGTTTGCATCACATAAATTTGACTGAGACCATCATGAAGGCCATGTACTTATATGAGAAAGGAAAGGGCAGAGAATTCATGAAAAAATGTTGGAAGGATAAGAAGAAGAAATAATTCTAATGCATTATTAAACCAATATTGTACATAATTTCATGAATTTGTTAAATTAATTAGCCTAACAAGTTTTGTTGGCTACATATTTTGGAGAGTTAACAACAATTAGATCAGAACAAGATCATCACAGAGTTCAAAATCATGGAAGATACACAGGGGGATTATAACCATGAAGATGAGATCAGAGGGATGTATGTCAATATGGGTAATGAAGGTACAAACTCGAATGGACATGGCAGAGGAAAGGAAGAAAGCATGAACTTGGTAGAGATCATTACAAATTTGCAAAAGGATGTCCAAAGTTATAAATATGATAATGAAGGGATTATGAAAGCCAAGGAGCAGCAGGAGGGCTTCAACATAAAGTTAATGCAGAGCTTGTTCATAATAGAAAATAAGATGGATAAGGACAATGACTCAAGCAAATCAGGAAGTCACAGGTGTCACGATGAAAGGAGAAGAACGAGAAGTGTTGGAAGACATCACCATCACTCCCCAAGGAATTCCACTAGGTAAACACACAGTAGTTCAAGTCCATCCCTTGTCAGGAAACATAAGAGGAGGTTTGGGGTGGATGAGATACAAGGAGAAATGAACAAAATCAAGCCTCCTACATCTGATGGTGAGCACAAGAAGGATGAAGATGCAGAGACCTGGATGCTAGGCATGAGGAAGTATTTTCAATTGCATATCTTCACACGTAGAAGGAAGAATTTCCATCTATCAGCTCAAGGGAAAGACATCCATGTGGTGGGACCAATTTGTGCAGGTGCAACACATTGATGAGAAAAATGTTACTTGGAGGGAATTCAAGAGGTATTTTCAAAAGAAATACTTGACTAAGAGATACTATGACAAGAAAATGAAGGAGTTCTTTGAACTCAAGCTTGGGAATATGACCATAGATGAATATGAAAGAAGGTTTTTAGAACTGCTAAAGTATGTTTCTTTCATCAAGGAAGAGCCAGTAAAGATTCAAAGGTATTTGAGTGGGCTTCCATCATTTATCAGTGACAAGATACAATATGATGATCCAAAAACATTGGAGGAGAGCATAAGGCAAGCTAAATTCCTTTATGATCAACATAAAGGAAGGCCAACTTTTCAAAAATCTTGGGAAGACAAGAAGAAAAACAAGATGGAACAGAGGAAAAAGGGGACTAAGCCACCATTCTTCAGAAATAATCCTCAGGGACAACCAAATTCTAGAGAACACATAATGACCGAGACAGTGGGGCATGTTATGCCCTATCCTAGGGATAACTAAGAAGATTATGTCTCGAAGCCCACATGTTCTAGACATGGAGTACCGAGATCCATATGACTTGAGGTTGGCCCTGGAGGGCCCACATTTTCTTCAAGGCCTGCTATATATTAACAACAACAACATCCATCCCATCAACCTAGTTTTGAAGTAGTAGTGGGTTTTGCTCCATAAGGTAATGAGTCCGGGTATCATCGTATGTGTCACTCTGATTCTCAAAACATTTGAATATGTGCATTGAATTCTCTTTTGTTTCATGATGTTTTCTTGGAAATTATGCTCTTTAAATCGTCCATACCCGGGGGGGATGACATAGTTCCCTAGTAAGTTGGTTCCTTTAGGGATGAGTTGCCACTAGGTGGGTCCATGAAATATCATCATCCATTCCTTCCATACTTACCACTTTTCATCATTATCCCTCCCATCTTTCCCCTACATTGGTTCGTGCATTGGGTTTGCCAAGCTAGTAAGGGTTGTACCTTTCCTTGTGTTAAGAAGGGGATAAAGTCCCAGAGGGTAAAAGTAGCTGGAAAAAGTTAAAATCCAAGATGAAACCTTGAGATGCTTCACCCAGGGATTCCCGAGAAAGAAATAAAAGGCTTCTCAACAAGGAAAGGGGACCCGTAAAACAAAATAAAACTCAAGACCTAGTTGGTGGATAAGAGGTCTTATCATGTGCCAACCTATTAGGTCCATGGGAATGTAGCGGTATGACAGTGCCATCCATCTGGTCACCAAACTAGGGTAGTGGCTTTTGGTGGAATAACCAAGAGAAATAGGGTCTCATCACAAGCCAACCTTCTCATTTCCATGAAATGCTTGTGGGTAACGTTGTCACCATTAGTCACCAAGCAAGGACAATTTACTCCATCTATTCTCTTGAAAAGAAAAAATAAATAAGACAAAGAGTAAAAGGCATTGAATGGGCTAGGAAACAATGGCATCCATGACAAGGTACAACTCACCCTCTACAGAGGCACCCACAGGTAAGACCTACATTTCCCTGTCATCATCGCACCCCTTGCCCAAACATTCCCTACACCATCTCATGCATTTACATGACCTAGATTGGTCTTCACCTGGGAAACACCCCACACCTGAGGAGGATTAGCCGAATAGGACATCCTGAGACCCTCTCCAAACCTAGCTTGTTGAATAGCATAACATGTTTGAGAATTTGTCTGGGTAAAGGGGGGTTTGATGCACATGTTTGGGTAACTTGATTATTAGATGTGACTGACATTGCTATGATCCTTGTGACTTATGAGCCCATGGAGGGTGTACTTTTTGTTGCTGTAGGACCATGCCCGATGGACAGGTACATATGGGGAGATGATTAGTTCAGACCTCCATGGGACTAAAACCCCACCAGATGGATGCTATCACCCCATCTAGGGGCATAGGGATACTGGAGAAAAAGGAGGACGTTCCACCAGAGACACTTTGGCAGGCCCAGACCTATGGAGGTCTTTCCCTTCCACTATGACGTTGGCCCTTGAAGGCCCCTGACATCATCACATGGAGCCTTGACATCATCCAATTAGGGTTATGGCATGAGGATGACTTGGTTGGAACATGTGGAAACTTTTGAGGCCTTTTGAGGCCTAACATCTCACTTCTAAGGCTTAGAGTGCCATGATGGGGCCCAACGTCACCCTAGGAGGGGCATGACGTCATCCCTAAAGGAAAATTAGGGTTTTGAATTGTTAATTTGATGTAAAACTGGATTTTTGATGTAAATTGGCTATGTCGGCCTTTTTTGACCTAAAATGCAATTAAAGGTCATTCATATTGTATAAATAGAGAGTTAAGACTCTCATTTTTTCATCATCTTTCACTCACACAAGTGCGAGGTCTGAAATTCAGCCTCTTTTAAGGCTTATTGGCTGAAATTAAGTGGTGCACAACTCTTGGAGGAGGCTATTCTTGGTGTATTTTTGGCATTTTCATGGTGGAAAGTCTTCAACTAGGGTTTTGTGGCTAGATTATTCTTGATGTAGTAAGTAAAATCTTCAATTCTTCTTTATTTTGAATGGTTATGGTATATTTACTTTTCTTTATAACTCTTCACCTACTTGATCTTGCTAGAGTACACCTTCCTTGAAGAATATACCAGATCCATACCTTTGTAGCACTCTAGTAGAATTGCTTCATTAAGCTTCATACATTTTATTTCAAGTTTGATCTAAATAAGAAGGAAATCGATAGGGCCTAGGGTTACCTACTTTCTAGCTTTTTTCCTTCTAGGGTTTTAGATATTGAGGCCTTAGGTTACTAACACCTCAATCATCTTCCCCTTCCTTTAGTTCATCTATTATCATTTGTTGTTTCCCTCTAAGAATTGCCACTACAAAATTTGACTCCATTTACCCTAAAAGGCACTAGTTCACACCTTGCAAGTGATTGATTGACTAAACAAACTCTCAAACCATCTACCTTAAGAATTTTATTAACTATTTCTAACTTTAGATTAGACTAATTTGTTGTTGTTGCAAAATATTGCTACAACCATCTATAATAGCAACAAATTCATCTTAAAAGCAAGAATAAAAGCTGATAATACATTGCCATCATTGCTTCTACCAATTACTATCATTTTGTCAGGTTTATGCTATCATTTCTTGTCATTTTTGAAGCATTATTGAGGAATAATTTTGTAGTTGTTGCTAAATATATATTGCTGTTATAAATACTTCTATTGCTTCAGTTTCTATATCAGCTTGTTCATTTTATCAAAATTCTATGGTTTTATGAAGCACTAACATCATATGGTACTTGCAAATAACATATTTTCTTGTTGTCTTGTTCTGGGCAGGTACACTTAAATATTGTTTTGCTTCATCTCATTAAAACCCTTGAAAATTTTGATTAGAGTGACCTGTGAGAGGGGTGGGACTTTCTTAATACTTTTTCCTTAGCCTTCTCAAACCCCCAGGTCATTGGGGACGTCTCCCCTGGGGTACTACTCATAAATAGAAAGAGGTGTCTTATTAAGGTGATAGTGATAGGACATCCTCCTTGTTACGCCAATTTAATACTCACTTGCCCTTGGCTTTGGGCAAGTAAAACTTGTGCGATAACATGGAAAAGACAAAGGAAGCCACCTATTCAATGTTGGGGTTGTGGGGGAGATCATATGTATTGAGATTTTCCTCAAAGAGGTGAAAAAATGAGGATTGTTCACAATGTACAACAAGCTGATAAAATGGAGGACATGGGAAGAAATGTACCTAGGATCTATGTAGCCTTAGACAACAAGCAAGTTGAGTTTCAGTCATATATGATTGAATTGGAAGGTAAGATCAACAACCAAACCATTTTTTTAATTAATTCAGGAGCTAGTCATAGTTATATAGATCGTAAGATGGTTGAAAGATTGCATTTTACAAGAAGCAAGCTTGGAAAATATTGGTTGGTGCAGCTGGCTACCAGAGATAAAAAAAAATTAATGAGATGGTTAAGGCATATCCAATGGACATGAATGGAATGAGCACCAGGACAGATTTGAACATCATACCTTTAGGTTCCTATGAATTTTTCATTGGTATGGATTGATTGGATCAACACCATGCTATCCTAGAATGTTATAATAAAGCATTCACTTGCTTGGATAAGGAAGGGAACCTAAGGATAGTACAGGGAATTCCCAGGGCAGTAACCATCAGATAAATTTCAACATTGCAATTGAAGAAAAGTTACAAGAAAGGTTGTCAAATATTTGTAGCACATATGGAAGAGACACCTATAGATAAGGTGTCAAATATTGAAGATTATGCAGTCCTTAAAGAGTTTGAAGATGTATTTAAAGAAATATCAGGATTACCCCCTAAAAGAGACATTGATTTCTCCATCAATCTGATTCCCGGAGCAACCCCAATATCCAAGACCCCTTATAAGATGAGTACACCAAAATTGAAGGAACTCCAAATGAAACTTGAAGATATTTTGAGGAAGGGGTATATATGCCCAAGTGTGTCACCTTGGGATTCCCCAGTATTATTTGTGAAGAAAAAGGATGGAACATTGAGACTTTGCATTGACTTCAGGCAATTGAACAAGGTAACTGTGAAGAATTAGTATCCTTTGCCAAGGATTGATGACCTCTTTGATCAGTTGAAAGATGCAAAAATATTCTCCAAGATTGATCTCAGGTCAGGATATCATCAGGTAAGAATTAAATAAGAAGACATCAACAAGACTGTTTTCAGAACAAGGTATGGGCATTATGAGTTCACAATGGTGCCATTTGGGTTATCAAATGCACCATTTGTCTTCATGTGTTTAATGAATTGTATTTTCAGAGAATACTTAGATACGTTTGTCATTGTATTTTTAGATGAAATTGTTATATATTCTAAGTCGTAGGAAGAGAACGAACAACACTTGGGGATGATATTACATGTATTAAGGGAGCATTAGTTGTATGCCAAATTGAGAAAGTGCTTATTTTGTCGGAAGCAAATTCATTATTTGGGACATATCATTTCAGAGGAAGGGATAGCAGTGGATCCTAAAAAGATTGAGGCCATTCGAGGATTTCCAACACCAAAGAATGTGACAGAGGTTAGATCATTCATGGGCCTTGTAGGCTACTATAGGTGATTTATTGAAGGATTCTCAAAGATTGCACACTCGATCACTTCCTTGCAAAAGAAGGGGGTGAAGTTTCAATGGACATTAGATTGTGAAAAGAGTTTCCGACACTTGAAGCATTTATTAACAAGTGCTCCAATACTAAGGATTACTGATCCAAATGAATAATTCGTTGTATGCACTGATGCATGTAAAGAAGGGATTGGTGGAGTCCTCAGTCAAAATGGGTATGTGGTATGCTTTGAAACAAGGAAGTTGAAGGAGCATGAAAGAAACCATGCCACTCATGATTTGGAGTAGGCATCCATAGTGCATGCCTTGAATATGTGGAGGCACTACCTCATGGGGAAAAGGTTCGAGTTGAGGACATACCATAGTGGTTTGAAATATTTATTTGGACAACCAACTCTAAATGCCGGGCAAATCGGGTGGTTAGAATTTCTTAGTGAATATGACTTTGATATAAAGCATATCAAAGGGAAAGAGAACAAGGTCGCTGATGCACTTAGCAGAAGGGTGCATGAGTTGTGTGCTACAAACATTAGCATGTACCAATTAGATTTGAAAGATAGAATCTTAGAGGCTACAAAATCAGATGTGCAATACATGGAAATAATAATAAAATTACAACAAAGTATTTTGCAACAGAAAATTGAAGACTATAAGCTAGAAAATGATGAAATTTTTATGTACAAGGGTAGAATTTATGTACCAAATTACCAGGAATTGAAACTTTTGATATTAAGAGAAATGCATAATGTACCTTATGCTGGGCACCCAAGTTATCAGAAAACTATTGCAGCTGTCAAGAGCCAATATTATTGGTCAGGAATGAAGAAAGAAGTTGTTGATTTTATTGCCAAATGTTTGGAGTGTCAAAAGGTCAAGGCTAAGCATAAACACCCAGCTAGTTTACTACAACCATTACCCATTCTTGAGTGGAAATGGGAAGTTGTAACAATGGATTTCATCACCAAATTGCCTAGAACAAACAAGCAACATGATTCTATCATGGTAGTGGTGGATAAGCTTACTAAAGCTGCATATTTTATTCCAGTAAAGCTCACTCACAAGGCAACCAACATTGTTGATATTTATATGAGAGAAATTGCTCAACTACATGGTATACCCAAGACGATTGTGTCTGACAGAGATCCAAAATTTACATCAAATTTTTGGAAAGGATTTTTAAGGGATTTGGAACAAATTTGAATTTTAGCACAACTTATCATCCAGAATCATATGGACAAACAAAGAGGGTGAATCAAGTGATTGAGAATATGTTGAGGATGTATGTGATGGACAAACCATCAAAATGGGAAGACTACCTACACTTAGTAGAGTTTTCTTATAACAATGGGTACCAAGCATCTCTAAAGATGAGCCCATTTGAGGCACTTTATGGAAAAAGGTGCAACACATCAGTAAGTTGGGACAACCCAACAGATAGAGTAGTGGTTGGGCCAAAATTACTCAGGGAAATAGAAGAACAATTGTTGAAAATAAAACATAATTTAAAGGCTGCTCAAGACAAGCATAAAATCTATGTTGATAAGGGAAAAACTCACAAGGAATTTAAAGTGGGTGACCACGTGTTCTTGAAAGTAAAGGCCAACATAAGTTCTCTAAAGTTGGGAAATTGTTCAAAGTTGGCAGCTCATTATTATGGGTCGTTTGAAATCCTAGAGAGGATTGGACATGTAGCATACATGCTTGCCTTGCCTGCATCAATGTCTATTCATAATCTATTCCATGTGTCATTGCTAAAAAAGTATATACCTAATGGTAATCATGTCATTGATTGGAATGTGATTCAGGTGGAACAAGAAGGCACCTTTCAAGTGCATCCAATGTGCATATTGGACCGGAAGATCAAGCAGCTCCGGAATCGAGCCATAGAGATAGTAAATTTCCAATTGATCCAGGTGGATATTGGTGGCTACCCACAAATTCCAACTGGTTCCTCACGACAGTTTTTAGTTCAACACATTTTTTGTACTTCTTTGTAATTGTGGGTTCTACACTTCTGGGGTTGTCTGAAGCCCTACACATCTTCCAGGTGGATACCAGTTGTCTCCCACTTAATACAACTGACTTATTTTGTATGTTTTAAGGTCAACACATCTTTTTGTACTTCCAAGGCTGTTTTGGGGCCCTAAACAATGGTTTTTTGGCTCGCCATAGTCAAACTGTAGACAAAGTTAGAGTTTTACGGTGCAATGTGTAGTTCTTGAAAAGACCTTTCCAATGGGCTATCACGTGCCTAAAACAGAGGTGGTATGCAAAATTTACGACCCCAGGAAGTTGAGGTACCAACTTACCCATAGGGGCCCACATAAATTTTGGCATTTCATCTCCTAGGGTTAGGTTTTTGGATGTCCAAGGTTTTGGAACTCATGAGTAATGTTAAAAAGGCCTTTTAGCCTC
>JZKD02S2315137.1:379556-414649 GCA_000966675.3 Picea glauca | reverse complement strand
AATACATAGGTTCCACATCCATTTTAGGATGATAACAAAAACCAATACATTTAACTCCAAAATTCAGGACTCTAAGCCATCTCTTTAAGATAGATGACTTCATACCTGCAATTCAAACCTGCAAAAAAAAACAGAATTCAAAAAATAAAAATTTACAATCAAATTTATGTACAAATTTAAAATAAAATGTACACATGTAACATTTTAGATTTATATAAATAAAACAAGTTGTGATTAAAGAAAAATTGGCATACATAGCAAAAGAGTTAAGTCTCATCATCCAACATATTCCTTTCCACCAAATATAATTTAGACATGTATGTAACAATAAAAAATAATAAAGAAAAAACAAATAACACATATTAGCATATATACTTTAACTAAATTTATTAAATAAACAATAAGAAATAATAACATACCCAACCACAGTTAAACAGTTTTAAAATTTTCCCTCACAAAGTTCCAAAACTTCCAAAATAATTACTCTCCACATTAAGCATACATGATTTAAACAATTTATAAAATCTTATCTAAAATCTAAAAAAAAAATTAAAGAGACAAATTGTGTTCAAAGTTAGATAACAATATGAAAATAAATATAGAACTGTGTATGCATAAAGTTCAAAAATCTCCATATTAAGTCATTCTTCCAATGATATACTTATCTCCTTGTGGATAAAATCCCAAATCCTTCAGGTGAAATCCTCATCCCAGGTGATCTTATTTACTCAACAGTAAAATATTAATCTCCCCAGAAAGAAGGAATTCACTTCGTTGTATGTAGAAAACAAAAATGCCCATACTACACCATTTTTGGACAAGAAGGCAAGGAATGCAATAAAAAAAAAATAGAAATTTCCCCTTTTTTGATGTCGGATAGAGTTTGTTCTCAAATAATCAAATGTTCAAGTTCAAAATTAGGTCTTCGTCATTATCTAAACTTAAATAGGTTTGACTGTACCATTTAAGACAATGATAAGATTATATAGGGGTTCTATATATTTCAAAATAATTGATCAAAGAGTTGAATAGGAAAGGCTAAACTAAAAATTTGAGAAGACAAAAATTTGATAAAAATAAAAAATATAATCTTATTCAACATAAGCTTGAAAACTTTTATATAAAACCCCAACATAAAAGAAAATTAAAACTTACTAATCTGCAATAAACAGACATTTATGAATCATCATGAATGGACACTTCCTTCCTAGGTATGGACACAACTAAAGTGCTCATATGTGGATATTAGAAAACAATACCTGATTCAACCCATCCAAATTTAAACTTGTCGAATCAAGTCCCCTATTTACTGGAGATTCATTTAAAACATATCTTCAAACTGCAATTAAAGACAATTTAACAACTCAATTATTTATATAGATACAATGATATGTATCTAAATCTAGAATTAGAAGTAAACTATCCTAAAATGCGTAAAACATTTCCTAACTATAACACATACCAATATGTTGTTTGGATCATCATTCTGAATGACCTCCTTGCAACCATCACGGAAAAATTTTGCATACTCCTTAAAATTTTATACTGACATGGTATCTAACTCCGCATCTGTTTTATAAACAAATATGGCCCAGGAATGGGCTTCCACTCGCTGATGGTTCAAGCCAACATCAACATCATAAAAAATCGATTCCAAATTTTCCTCGATTGCATTCCTAGCCTATTTTCCAACCTCTGATGAAGCTCACAACTTTGATTGTAAAGAAAATTCTTCTGTTGGGAGAAATATTAAAGGTCATGGAGGCCTCTACAATGTCTCATTTCGATATGCCCATTTTCGATCATATGTCCATCATTTACCATCTCTATAATAATTGAACGGTAGAATAGTATAATCAGGGTGCATGTCCATGAAACAATCTACATACAAGTGTCTTGCCAAATAGTGTGAAACCTCATCGTTCCACAACAATTTCCCATATGCTTCCAAAAATCTGTTATACAGATGTCCTGCAATGTCGAGGTGCTTAAAATATTTCACCTTCAACATCTTCCACTTTGGCCAAACTTTGAAATTAAACATTGAAATTGTCTTTTCTTTTGAAACTTTATCTTTTACTGCCTCTCATTTATCAGGTCCCAAAACCTCTGACTTTCTTCACCTCATTATATCGATAAAACTATTAGTGTTTGTCCCCATCTTTTGATATGTGTCCATAAAGTTTTGGAATGAATGAAAAACAATATGCAAGCTTTGTTTACTCTCCTGAGGGAGTTCCAAGACCTCCAAATAATTTTCCAATCTCCTTTTAACATCCGATCATTGCTCAAGGGCCATTGCTTCAGTAATCCCTTCCCAAAGAAGTTCATCACCAACATCCGAAGGATAGGTGGACAGAGGCATGTAATATTTTGTTTCTTGATAACGTGGCCTCCTAAATGCACCTTCACCCTAAACATTATAATATTCATGACACCCACTCTCTCCTTCATTGTCGTCCCTCACTCTAAAATCATTGTCTACACACACATTTGAAAGTAATTACAACATTTAACTTGACATAAATTTAAATACACAAAAATACAACAAAAATAAATAAAATCAAAGAAAATTACCAAAAATATTCTTTTATCCTGAGGTATTCTATACATTCTCAGGTGTAGGAGTATCAATGTGCAACTTATATAAGAAGGTTGCATCCATAGCACTTTCTTGATCACATTCTGGAGTTGATCTATTCATAGACTCATTTGATAATCTCCTCTGACGATATTGTCGTTGATCACTCAGAGTCTCAGTCGTAGAAGGGATTCCTCTTCTTCCTTTTTGGGAGAGCGTATAGTGTTTGATAGGAATGTTTTTAGACTCCCGTCTCGACATATCGCCTCAATATATGTGCTTTGAAAATTCATGAAAAGTTAATCACAATACAAGTACGAGTTAATATCTCCAACATTAACCAACAAAAATTATGAAGAAAGAAAAAAAATAAGACAAAATTAATAGAAATGTTCTTTATGTTAGACACAATTATAATAGGGTGATGCATAACTTCACTACCCATTCCAATTTCAAATATATTTTGGTTTCCTACTATTAACACAAATAACCTTGGTCCATGAGCATATTGTCATCAACAAATTGTTGATGGGAGATGGGATGCTCCTCATCATCAACACACAAGACTTCATTTTATTTTCTACCACAGTTGTTTTGATTTAGATATCCAATTTTAAGATCTGGGATGAAGGTGAGGAAGGTTATATTTAGATCTAGGATAAAATTGGAGTGAATTTGGGAGTCTTCTAATATGGCCCATGTGTCCCAAGTGACCGAGTCTTGAAGCCACATGGTTTTTGTATCTTCTACCGTTGTTCTAGGTTTGAATGCCATTGATGGTTGAGGGATTGGATGGTATCAATAAACGATTGGGAGTCATGGTCAAAAATTATTATGCATCCTTTATTTTCATTCAGAGAGGAAATTATGTTGAAGTATCCACCAATAAGGAAATGATCATTATTGATGATGGGGCTGCATATGTTGAATGGGTTCAAAATAATGAATCTTGTCAGGAATAGAGTCGGGGCCATAAAAAATAGTGAGAAAGTGAGATTTATAGGACCATACAAGTTAGAAGGGAGCTGTGAGGAAGTGCTTGGTGGTAAAGAAGTTGGATAAAGTTATTTTAGCGGGGTTCTAGATAAGGGAAAGGACTCAATATACTTCGTGTGCATATAAGGCCATAGCTTGGGGTCCCTGCTAGATGCAAGAGTAAAGGGTTTGAATAAGGACTTGGAGGAAATTAGTTTCTTGTATCATTACTATAAATGGATTGTCCTGGAGGATTTTTTGACTAAGAATCTCGTGCCTTGTTTTACCATAAAGGTCTTTGATATTTCAAGATATGACCTTCATGAGGAATGTGGGGTGTTGGGTAGGAACTCATCTTTCATCAAGGTAAGGCAGCCTTTGTTAACCAAAAAATCTCCCAGATATTTAAGAAGTTGTTTGTTTCTTTTCCAACCTCTTTTTAGTTTTCTTTAGGTTTTTTAGGTTGAGTAGAGGAACAAGATTTAATTCTTGTAGAAGGAACATAGGGCATACATTTTATTTTTGTTGTTGGGTTACTAAGAATTTTATTATGAACCAGTGAGTCCTTCATAAGTTGAGCCTATTGCATGGAAATTGAATTCAAGTCTTGATGCTAGTAGGAAGAAGACATGGAGTTTAGGTCAAGATCCCCAAGGTCCATTTCCTTGCCATAACAATATCAAGGCAATAACTTAACCTATAATGTACCCAGAATTGCAATAGGAATTATTTGCTATAGATTTTCTACAGGAATGTACCCGAATTGTGGAAGAGGACATGCATTATTATAAAGATGGGGACTATGCTCAGGCTTTCCGGAATGGGGTGTTTTTCAGCTCATGGATCCCCATACCAAGTGGCATGCGCTCAAAGAATATTCTGGAGATTGAGGGAATGACTACAGTGAATATACTACCTATGTTTCATTGTTTGTTTTCTATTTGTTGAGTGCTATATTAATGCAGATGTTTCATAAAATATTACAATGTAATATGTCATAACATATTACAATGTAATATGTTATAGTAATATGTCTTAGTGTTTAGGATATAAGAGCTAGTTATACCAATGGTCTGATTTGGATCACATACTTTAAGAGAATGGGTTAATATATCACATATATAGAACAATAAGTTTATTAAGAGTCATCTAATTCAAACAAATTGTAAACTGTAAACTGTAAACTGTGAAATGTATTTAAAACTGTTCTTTCTTCTAACTTTGTAAATGAGGCTTTGACATGAAATATTGGTCTGTCTTTTGTCAATTTTGTTATCAATGCAAAGTGAATGTTACATATTTTGGTGTATTTGTTCTAGAGGTTGAGGGAATGACTTCAGTGAATATATTGCCTATGTTTCAAAGTTTGTTTCTATTTGTTAAGTTCTATATTAATGCATATTCTTCATAACATATTACAATGTAATATGGTATAGTAATATTTCTTAGTGTTCAGGATATAAGAGCTAGTTATACCAAAGGTATGATTTGGATCAGATACTTTAATCAAATTGGTTAATATATCACATATATAGAATGATAAATTTATTAAGTGTCATCTAATTCAAACAAACTGTAAAATGTAAAATGTAAAATGTGAAATGTATTTAAAAATGTTCTTTCGTCTAACTTTGTAAATGAGGCTTGGACATGAAATATTGGTCTGTCTTTTGTCAATTTTTCTATCAATGAAAAGTGACTATTACATATTTCGGTGTATCTATTCTGGAGGTTGAGGGAATGACTCCAGTGAATATACTTCCTATTTTCAAAGTTTGTTTCTATTTGTTAAGTGTTATATTAATGAAGATTATTCATAACATATTACAATGTAATATGTTAGTAATATGTCTTAGTGTTCAGGATATAAGAGCTATTTATACCAAAGGTATGATTTGGATCACATACTTTAAGCGAATCAGTTAATATATCACATATATAGAGCGATAAGTTTATTAAGATTCATATAAATCTTTAATAAGAGTCACAACCAATTTTAATAAGAGATTATCTATGCACATAAAATCAGGGTATTTGAATCTAAATCTTTTACACCCGAGTGAAAGAAAGTTGATTCAGCTACTGGTCGACTCCTCAGGAACATACTAATCACTTAAATTCTTACTCTATTCTTAATATTTGATTGTTAAATGTCTATATCAAATTCACTAAATTCATATTGTTTATAAATTATTTATTAATGTCTATATCAAATTCACTTTTTTAAGTAAATCCATATTGCTTATAAATTTATTGTTTGTGTGTATAATTTGAACGTATAAACATGTAATTTTTAAAGTGTCTTCCTATTTTATTTTTAAATTTTTTTGAGGCAAGATAAAGTGGTTACTATAGCCAGGAATTCCAAAATCAACAATATGTAAAATAATATTTATAACTTATGATACTCTAATATTAAATATGTAAAAATGGATTTATAAATAGAATTCCTAAAGATATGAATTTTTTATAAAATACAAAACATTTGAAATAAAAAGTTGGATAGTTTTAAATTTTTATGAAATTTTTATTAAATACAAAACATTTAGTATGATTGTGACTTAGCAGCAGGGGGCAAGCCGTGGGAATTCCCATGGCTTAGCCATAGGGATAGCCCCTCGTGTCCAAGTCACAACCAATTTTAATAAGAGATTATCTATGCACAGAAAAGCAGGGCATTTGAATCTAAATCTTTAACACCAGAGTGAAAGATAGTTGATTCGGCTCCTGGCCGACTGCTTAGGCACAAACTAATCACTTAAATGCTTACTCTATTCTTAATATTTGATCGTTAAATGTCTATATCAAATTTAAAAATTTAATATTTGATTGTTAAATGTCTATATCAAATTCACTCAATCCATATTGTTTATAAATTTATTGTTTTGTGTATAATTTGAACGTATAAACATGTAATGTTTAAATTGTCTTCCTATTTTATTTTTAATTTCTTTTGAGTCGGGATAAAATGGTTACTACAAGAAGGAATTTCATAATCAACAATCTGTAAAATAATATTTATAACTTATGATACTCTAATATTACATATGTAAAAATGGATTATAAATTGAATTCCTAAAGATATGAAATTTTTATAAAATACAAAACATTTGAAATAAAAAAGTTGGACAGTTTGAATTTTTTATGATTTTTTTATAAAATACAAAACGTTTGACATGATTGTGACTTGGCTGGAGAGGGCCAGCCATGTGGCCAAGCCCACGGCTTGGCCACATAGCTAGACCCCCGCGGCCTATTCACAACCAATTTTAATGAGAGATTATCTATGCATGGAAAAGCATGGCATTTGAATCTAAATCCACACCCATGGCTTGGCCACAGAGCTAGACCCCCGCGGCCTAGTCAGAACCAATTTTAAAAAGAGATTATCTATGCATGGAAAAGCAAGGCATTTGAATCTAAATCTTTAACACTGAAGTGAAAGATAGTTGATTCATCTCCTGACTGCTCATGCACAGACTAATCACTTAAATTCTTACTCTATTCTTAATATTTGATTGTTAAATGTATATATAAAATTTTAAAACTTAATATTTGATTGTTAAATGTCTATATCAAATTCACTAAATCCATATTGTTTATAAATTATTTATTAATGTCTATATCAAATTCACAATTTTAAGTAAATGCATATTGTTTATAAAYKTATTGGTTTTATGTATAATTTGAATGTATAAACATGTCATTCTTAAATTGYCTTCCTATTTTATTTTTAAATTTATWAAAACAAAAATTAAATATAGATGTTTTAAAAATATTCCAATGTATGTATATTTCACAAATATTYSATTATAAATTAGAAGATAGAYGGTAATGTGCAAGAGTTATATGCATATTTGTTAGGCACTCAAATGATCAAATGAACATGTATATTTGTTGGGCACTCAAATGATCAAATGAACATGTATATTTGTTGGGCACTCRAATTRTCAAATGATTTTGTATATGTAGAAATCTATTTGACCAARAATCGCKTAGTGTTAGTTTTAGTTGTTTAAATTGTAATTTTGAATGATAGATTAAGAGCAYTGTAATTAATCTAAGATTGCAAWTTGCAATGCAAYAGTTGATCKTAGATGTATAATTTGTTTTTAGTGACAACAAATTCTGTATAATTCCTATAATTAGATGTATAATTTATTTTTAGTGGCAGTAAATTCTTTATAATTCAATGTATCTAGATCTAACTATACTTAGATATATCTATATTTACAGACCTATTATATTTACAGATATATCTGTTATATTTACAGATTTATTTGTAAATATAAGAACATATTTATATTTAAAAATATATATAAAAAAAGAAAAGAAAAGAAAAAGATTGTAAATAAAAAATCTAAATACTAATTAACAACGATAAAACTAACATAAATTGTAATTAGATGTATAATTTGTTTTTAGTGGCAATAAATGATTTATAATTCAATGTAGTTGGATCTAAATGTACTTATATATATCTCTACTTACAGATCTATCTGTTAAATTTATACATTTGTTTGTAAATATAAGAACAGATTTATATTTAAAGAAAAAGAAAAAAATATAAAACAAAAGAAAAAGATTGTAAATATAAAATCTAAATACTAATTAACAAAACTAAAACTAACATAAATATTAATGTTGCACAGTACCAAGAAATTAATATTAATTAACAAAAATAAAACTAACATAAATATAAAAATAATATCTAAAATACTAATTAACATAAAAATATAAAAATATAATTAAATACGCCCACCGCTTGGCCACAGGGCTGGCCCCCCACAGCCAAGTCACAGTACACAGGTTGGGACATGGCCATGGGGGGCCAACACTGTGGCCAAGTCGTGGGCACGCTAATGGCTTGGCCACAGGGATGGCCCCCTATGCCTAAGTCACAGTCCATGGGTTGTGACTTGGCTGCAGGTGCCAGTCCTTGGCATGCCCACGGATTTCCCATAGGGTTGGCCCCCCTCAGCCAAGTCAAAACCTATGTACTATGACTTGGTTGCGGGGGGGAAACCATGTGGCCAAGCCGTGGGTATGCCCACGGCTTTGCCACAGGGCTAGCCCCCGTGACCAAGTCACAGCCCGTGGCCAAGTCACAGCCCGTGGCCAAGTCACAAAATTTAAATCAAATAAAATTAAAATTTAAAAAAAATAAATTTAAATTCAACACTTGATTTCAAACTTACCTGCAGTTTTGATGCTCCATCTATCTATAGGACCGCATGCCAACATGACCACCCACAAGATTTCCAACATGAAACCAACACGACTGCCCAACTCGTCCGCTCCAAGAGATCAATATCACTCACTAACAATCGCCAAGAAATGATGCAGGAGCATCACCCAAGACACACGAGCCAGCATGGAAGACAATGAACAGCTGGACAAGTCCAGCAGGAACTTTTTGAATTTCCATTTAAGATGATGCGCCAATGTATAAATGAACCATTGATGTAAAGCGCCTTTGTATATTATAATGGACCTTGAGCCTTTAAGCTCTCGTCCTTAGGTAGATGAGGCATTTAATAGATTTAATGCAGGTAGATAGGATTTTATTTCCAGATTAGACAGTTTTAGAGTTCGAGAGGGAAAACGGATATAGACACCCTCACTTGTGCATTGTAACATATTATTTAGAATCAAGCATTTAGAAGAGAGAGAGCAAGCAGATAAATTGTATGCAGAACCCCATGTACGGATTTGAATTAATAGAAGAGAGTCTTTGATTCAATTTCATGGTTGGTGTTGTTTCTCTGTGTATGATGTTTATGTGCTCATGAATGTTTGCTTTCTGGTCATGCATTTGCTTTGAATATGTTGTGCATGTGATTTCAGGGTTTTTAACTGAAGTCTGAGAGAGAAAAGAGAATAATTTTCAATTGTTTCTCTGTCCGAGCCAGGAGATTCTTGCATAGAGTGCATTGATGAGGCTCGACAGTTAAACCCTTATTCTCATTCACCCAAAAGTTGATGCGGGTTGATAGAGTCGTGCAGGAGAAGTGCAGGCTGAACTTGAAGTCTTAGTGGCTAGTTTGAGCAAAAGAAGGCATAGACTACTGTTGTCGGAGGTGCACAGGGTCTGAAAGACTCAACACGTGGAAGTTGTTAAAGTTCAAGCACGAGAAGTGTGCGCAAAATCCCTGAAAGAACCAGAGTCGACAAGCTCAGGAGGGATAGTTCCTTCGTGACACCGTGGAGAAGGACCCAGAAGAAGGTTCAAAAAGGAAGAATCTTTAGAGCGAGATAAATCCTTAAGGAGGAGGAATCGACGGCCAGGTCTCGCAGAGGAGCCTCGCGAAGTCCCGCTGACAGTCATCTCTTGGAGAAGTTGCGCGAGATTTATCCCTTAGGCGTAGGAAGGAAATAAGGGCCATCAGGATCCGAGTTATCGGGGTTTGTGGAGGTAGGAGTTTCATACTTGTTGAAATCGCGATTAGCGATTTCCCAATGTAGCTAGAGCCATTGATAGCTACGGGGACACGTGGCACGGGATCCTTGGAAGTCGGCGTTCGACATTCAGAATTTTCCAATGTCAAGGGATTGCGACCTTTGAAACCGCCATCACGCGATTCCCAATAGAATGGAGAGAGGAGGCAACGTGACAAGGAGAGATCACACGTGCGTATCAGAGTTCAGGGTTCAGGGATTTGTGGTGCTAGTGAACCGTGACATCATGTATGTCGATTTCCCGATAGGGAAATCCCCGATAGGAACGGAAAGCATTGCATTGAGACCCATCGGGTTTCGGGGTTTTCGATAGCACGAGAAATGTGCCCGCAAGTTTCGCGATAACGTTAAACCCGATTTCCCGATAAGTCGAAGGGGGGAGATCGCAGGGAAAAAGAGTTTTGTGGGTATTGAGAACTCCCGACAGGGGGTTGAAGAGTGATTTAACTCTTTGGGCCTGAGTGAAGGAAGGCCCTGGTGAGCGTGGACGTGCCTCGGGAGCGCGTCTGCACCAGAGTGGTATCAGAGCAAGGAGTTACTCTTTGTTTTCTGCAACAGGGAGAAAGAAGAATTCACCATGCCACCCAGAAGAGAAAGACAATCACCCGACCCGGAAGACAAGGATGCGCGAAGAAGAGGCAGGCTGGCAGGAAATCCAGAAATGGAGCGACATATGAGAGATCTCCGAACAAGGCTTGAAGAGATGGAGAAAGCGCAGAGACGCAGAGTTGGTGCAGGGGATCTTAGTGATTCCGAAGTTGAAGAGGAAGATGGACATGAAGAAGAGGTCACAGCAGAGGATGCATCAACAGAGTGATTGATTAAAGCTATCACCAGGATGAGTTCCAAGACCAAAATGGATATTCCAGCTTATGAAGGAAGCTTGGATGTAGAAGAGTTGTTGGACTAGATCAGAGCTCTTGATACCTACTTTGATTATGAAGATATCGAAGAGGATAAGAAGATAAGGCATGTTGTCACGAAGTTGAAAGGACATGCAACATTATGTTTTGACGAGCTACAGGCAGATAAACGTTCCAAAGGAAAACATAAAATTAAAAGCTGGGATAGAATGATTGCCAAGATGAAAGCAAAGTTCATCCCAAGGGATTACCAAATCACTCTGTTCAGGCGAATGCAGAACCTGAGGCAGAAGCTGATGACGGTGAAGGAATACACCGAAGAGTTTTATAAGCTCAATATTCAAGCATTTCATTGGGAGAGCGATGATGAAAAAGTTGCTAGATACCTGAATGGGTTGAGATACGACATTTAGGATGAATTAAGAATGAAAACCATCGGAACGGTTGAGGATGCTTACCAGATGTCTCTGAAAGCCGAGGAGAAGCTGAGCCATAAGCAAGGACAGCGAAGGTGAGGCAAAAGTCAGCCCAGAGGCAAGGCAGTTGCCTAAGAGAAATATCAGAAGCCCAAAGAGGAATGGAAGAAACCTCAGGGTAAGATTGAGAGAGGTGGAACCTCACAGCGAGGAAAACAATATGCTGAGTCAAGGAGACAACATATAGAGCAGGGTGGCAGATATGCTGACGTGAATACTTTTCCTCATACCAGAGGAAGAGGAAGAGGTTGAGGTGGAATCATCACATGTTTCACATGTGGGAAGGATGGACATAAAGCCGTTGATTGTCCAGACAAGAAAATGGACAGAGGAGAAGCTCACATTGCTGAGGCGCAGAGGCATGATGTTGAGAATGAAGACACCGGAAGTGGGAAGTCACTGACGGTGCATAAAGTCCTTTTAACACCTGAGAAAGAGGTAGAGGACACAACTTAGAGGACCAAATTGTTCAGAACCACATGCAAGACCAAGGGCTAGAAATGCAAGGTCATTGTGGACAACGGAAGCACTGACAATCTCGTTTCAATAGAGATGGTGGAGAAATTAGAGCTGGATACGACTGATCACCCGAGTCCATACAAAGTATCATGGCTACAGAAGGGTCATTAGGTGAGTGTCACTAAACAATTCTTAGTTGAGTTTAAAATTGGGGGATATAATGATAAGATCATGTGTGATGTTATTCCTATGGATGTATGTCATTTGTTATTGGGTAGACCATGGAAATATGACCGGAATGTGGTTCATGACGGGAGGATGAACACATATACTTTAGAGAAGGATGGGAGGACACACAGGTTGCTTCCGAAAAAGGACGAGGAGGTGAAGCCGGAAGTAAGCAGTACCATACTTCTCATGAGTGGGAAGGAGCTTCTCACAAAGATGGAGAAGAAGGAAGACCCACAATTCTTTGTGGTCAGGAAACCGAGAATTGTCCTGACTAGCACAAGAGTGGATGATTTACCAGATGAGATTCAGGAACTACTGGGAGAGTTCGCTGACATCATCGTGGACGAATTACCTCATTCGTTACCACCGATGAGGAGTGTGATTCATCACATCGATCTCATAGCTAGAGCCAGTTTGCTGAATAAAGCTGCGTACAGACTGACGCCATACGAGAATGAGGAAGTCAAGAGGTAGGTCCAGGAGCTATTGGAAAAAGGACTGGTCAAGGAGAGCCTGAGTCCATGTGTTGTTCTGACAGTGCTTAGTCCGAAGAAGGATGGAGGTTGGAGAATGTATACCGACTCTAGAGCAATCAACAAAATTACCATCAGGTATAGATTTCCACTGTCGAGAATGGATGATCTGATGGATTGCCTGAGTGGGGCCAATTATTTTTCAAAAATTGATCTAAAGAACGGATATCACCAGATTCGCATGAGGGAAGGTGATGAATGGAAGATAGCATTCAAGATGAATGAAGGTTTGTACGAATGGCTAGTCATGCCGTTTGGCTTGACAAATGCACCAAGCACATTCATGAGACTAATGAATGAAGTCCTGAGGGAATTCATCGAGAAATTTGTAGTCATATATATGGATGATATATTGATCTACAGTAAGACAAAGGTTGAAGATTTGAAACATTTGGCCATTGTGATGAGAAAGCTACAGCAAGAGAAGCTGTTGATTAATATGAAGAAATCTTCATTTATGAAGACAGAGCTCATTTACTTGGGGTTTGTCATTTCGGTGAATGAGTTGAAAATGGATCCAAGTAAGGTGGAAGTGATCAAGAATTGGCCATCACCGAGAAATTTTTTTGAGGTGAGGAGTTTCCATGGATTAGCTAGCTTCTACAAGAAATTCATTAGGAACTTCAGTGGAATTAGCGCATCAATGATGGACATAGTCAAGAAAAGACATAAGTCTTTTCATTGGATAGCAGAGGCTGAGGAGAGCTTCAATCTGTTGAAGCGGAAGATCACAGAGCAACCAGTGTTGTTGTTTCCAGATTTTCAGAAGACATTTCAGGTGAAATGTGACGCAAGTTGATATGCCATAGGAGCGGTCTTGAGTCAGGTGGATAGGCCAGTTGCCTATTTCAGCAAGAAGCTGGACAAAGCAAAGATGAAATACTCCACGTATGATAAGGAATTCTATGCTATCATACAGGCACTGAAGAAGTGGAGGCATTATTTGATCCCAAAGGAATTTGTATTGTACAGTGACAATCATGCATTGCAGTTTGTGAGTCAATAGGAGAAGTTGAACCAGAAACATGCAAAATGGGTAGAGTATATGCAGAATTTCATGTTTGTGATTAAACACATTTCAAGGACTGCTAACAAAGTGGATGATGCTTTGAGCAGGAAATGTTTGTTGTTGCAGGAGTTCCGAGTCAAGACATTGGTTTTTGAAAACCTGAGGGACATGTACGCAGGTGATGCAGATTTTGCAGAAGCATACGAGGCAGCTGAGAATCTAGTTCTCAGAGATCAGAGTCCTTGGATAGATTATATGATCCAGTAGGGACTGTTGTTCAGAGGCAACCAATTATGCATTCTGAATTTCTCCATGAGGGAGAACCTGCTAAAGGAGAAGCACATCGGTGGATTAGCAGGGCATTTTGGCCACGACAAAACATTCGCAAAGCTGAGAGAAGCATATTTTTGGCTAGGCATGTGATCAGATGTCAAGAGGTTTGTTGACAGGTGTCAAATTTATCATCATTCGAAGGGAATAAGGCAGAGTGCGGGATTCTACCAATCATTACCCATACCAGAGAGGCCATGGGAGGCGATCAACATGGATTTTGTATTGGGTTTGCCAAGAACGCAGAGAGGGGTTGATTCCATCTTTGTGGTGGTGGACAGGTTTTCAAAGATGGCACATTTTATTCCATGCCAGAAGACCAGCGATGTGACCCACATCGCGAACTTGTTTTTCAAAGAAATTGTTAGACTTCATGGATTGCCGAGAAGCATAGTCTTGGACAGGGACACCAAATTCATAGGTCATTTTTGGAGGACGCTATGGAAGAAGCTAGGGAATGATTTGGTGTTTAGTTCAACTTACCATCCGCAGACAGATGGGCAAACGAAAGTGGTCAACAGGAGCTTGGGAGACTTTTTGAGAATCCTGGTGACAGAGAACCATAGCAGCTGGGACAACATATTGACACAGGCAGAGTTCGCGTACAATGATTCAGTGAATTAGAGTACAGGAAAAAGTCCATTTTAGATTGTGTATGGAACACAACCGAGGGGAGTTTCTGAACTCAGGGAGTCAGAACAGGCTGCGACTAGCAGTGCGAGCGCAGGAGAATTCGTTGAAGCGATGAAGGAGCTTCACAACAAGGTGAAGCAGTGACTAATAGACTCAAATTAGGAGTACAAGTGCAGAGCAAATCAAAATCGGAGACAACTTCAGTTCGAAGTTGGGGATCTTGTTCTATCACATCTGAGGAAAGAAAGGTTCCCAAGGGGAACATATAATAAACTAAAAATGAAGAAAATCGGACCCTGTAAGGTCCTGAAGAAATTCAGAGAGAATGCTTATGAGATTGAGTTGACGGATGGCATTGGAGTATCTCTGATATTCAATGTGGCAGATTTATACCCATACAGGGCTGGAGAAGCAGAGACTGGAACTGAGGAACGAGTGATCCAGTGGTAGAAGCAGATGTCGATAGTAGAAAAACCACAGATGGAGTGCATACTAGACAAACGAGTGGGTAAGAAGACCAGGCGAAAAAAGTATTCCGAGTATCTGGTCAAGTGGAAGAATCATTCAGCGGAATATGCCAGCTGGTAAAGTGAAGCAGTGATACAGAAGCATGGGCAGACCATGCAGGAGCTCATGGACAGGATCCCATGAAATTTTTCAAGCCGGGGAGTATGATGCAGGAGCATCGCCCAAGACACGCGAGCCAACATGGAAGACAACGAACAGCTGGACAAGGCTAGCAGAAAATTTTTGAATTTTCATTTAAGATGATGCGCCAATGTATAAATGAACCATTGATGTAAAGCGACTTTGTATATTATAATGGACCTTGAGCCTTTAAGCTCTCGTCCTTAGGTAGATGAGGCATTTAATAGATTTAATGCAGGTAGATAGGATTTTATTTTCAGATTAGACATTTTTAGAGTTCGAGAGGGAAAACGGATATAGACACCCTCACTTGTGTATTCTAACATATTATTTAGAGTCAAGCATTCAGAAGAGAGAGAGCAAGCAGAGAAATTGTATGCAGAACCCCATGTATAGATTTGAATTAATAGAAGAGAGTCTTTGATTAAATTTCATGGCTGGTGTTGTTTCTCTGTGTATGATGTTTATGTGCTCATGAATGTTTGCTTTCTGGTCATGCATTTGCTTTGAATATGTTGTGCATGTGATTTCAGGGTTTTTAACTGAAGTCTGAGAGAGAAAAGAGAATAAGTTTCAATTGTTTCTTTGTCCAATCCAGGAGATTCCTGCATAGAGTGCAGTTGAATTCATTAGTATAGAGTGCGTTGATGAGGCTCGATAGTTAAACCCTTATTCTCATTCACCCAAAAGTTGATGCGGGTTGATAGAGTCGTGCAGGAGAAGTGCAGGTTGAAATTGAAGTCTCAGTGGCTAGTCTGAGTAAAAGAAGGCATAGACTACTGTTGTCGATGGTGCACAGGATCTGAAAGACTTAACACGTGGAATTTGTTGAAGGTCAAGCACGAGAAGTGTGCACAAAATCCCTGAAAGAACCAGAGTTGACAAGCTCAGGAGGGATAGTTCCTTCGTGACACCGTGGAGAAGGACCCAAAAAAAGGTTCAAACAGGAAGAAGATTTAGAGCAGGAGAAATCCTTAAGGAGGAGGAATCGATGACCAGGTCTCGCAGAGGAGCCTCGCGAAGTCCCGCTGACAGTCAGTTCTTGGAGAAGTTTCACGGGATTTAGCCCTTAGGCACAAGAAGGAAACAAGGGCCATCGGGATCCGGCTTATCGGGGTTTTCGGAGGTAGGAGTTTCATACTTGTTGAAATCACGATTAGCGATTTCCCGACATAGCTGGATCCATGATAGCTACGGGGACACGTGGCACGGGATCCAGGGAAGTCGAGGTTCGACATTCGAAATTTTCCAGTGTCAAGGGATTGCGACCTTTGAAACCGCGATCATGCGATTCCCGATAGAATGGAGAGAGGAGGCGACATGGCAAGGAGAGATCACACGTGCATATCGGAGTTTGGGGTTCGGGGATTCATGGTGCTAGTGAACCGCGACATCATGTATGTCGATTTCCCAATAGGGAAATCCCCGACAGGAACAGAAAGCATTGCATTTATACCCATCAGGTTTCGGGGTTTTGGATAGCACAAGAAACGTGCCCACAAGTTTCGCGATAACGCAAAACCTGATTTCCCGATAAGTCGAAGGGGGGAGATCGCAGGGAAAAAGAGTTCTGTGGGTATTGAGAACTCCCGACAGGGGGTTGAAGAGTGATTTAACTCTTCGGGCCTGAGTGAAGGAAGATCCTGGTGAGTGTGGGCGTGCCTCGAGAGGGCTTCTGCGCCAAGAAACCACTATCACTCACCAAGAGCTCAAAAAAGTGTAATAGTAACATTGTGTGCAAAATATATAAAAATTGTTTCTGCCGAAAAAATATTTCGGTCGAAAGAATAGTTCAGACGAAATAGGCTTTCGACTGAAATATATTTTCTGTTGAAATATATTTTGGCCAAAAAGAGTTTACCGGATGAAAAAATCCTTCTGGCTAAAATTCTACACTAAAATTGAGGGCATCGTCATTGTACCATTCGATTTGAAGTTCAAAGTTTCGGCCGAAACATATTTCGGTTGAAAAAAAAGATCTTTTGAGCAGAAAAAAAATATTAGTTTGGCTGAAAAAACTTATTTTAGCATTTTAGAGATCCGATTGTCACGAAATTGTTACCCATCTCCATGAATTTACCCTCAATCATTGTCCACCATCAATAATCAGATTTGGAACTTGATATGATTTTCTAAGGAACATCCCCAATATGGTCACCATTATGTTAGCACTTTGTAATTTCCTAGACCGAGGAAGAAATTGACAGAGGTAACCACAAACCGCTTTGGAGTCCAGGATCTAGCCCCCCTAGACCCAGAGAGGGATCTCTCTATTAGTTATATATATATATATTTTAAAGAAGATATTAGGTTTTCTATCTAGTTCAGGGTTTTGATTTAAATAATTGGGTAGGAACGGAGAAGAAGAACCATTGGGCTATGGAGTCACAACAAAAAATTAATCAAATCCAATTTCTGTAAGGTTAATTTGTAGGGAAAGCTAGTCAAAACATTGGATCTCAAAGTTTTAAATGAAAGGAGGAATATGAGATAGGAAACAAAATCAATAGCAGATGGAGAGCAATTAATAATTCTCCACCTATATCTCAGAGGAAAACATAGAAATTATCAATAGTTAGAATAGAGTGTCTAATTCAACAAATTCTATTCTTTTAATTCCTAAAGAAAATTTAGATAGAAACCTGATTGTGAAGACGAGAAAATAAATTACATAAGAAAATACATCACCAGGGTATTTGACACAAGAATCCTACGATTGTATTATTTGGAAAATAAAAATATGCTCACTCTAAGCTACATTAGAATGATGGTATTCAACTTCTCAAATTCCACAATAACCAACACTCTTCGCGTTTAAATTATAAAAATATATAGAAAAAATTCTCCCTCAGGATCAGGAGGTTGAATTCAACAACCTGGCCAAAAATAGAAACAATTTCCTCAAATTTTTGAACTATCTTCCATGAAGAAAGGGTCAGACTATTGAAAATAGGGGTTAACTCGGACGATTGTATATCCCAAAATATGACATATGTGTGAAAACTTAAAGATTTTATTGTAGATGAACCTGTCTTGAGTAAAAACCTCTCTCGGTTTTTCCAAATTCATCTCCAGTTGTCCAGGATCTGGGTTTGAAAAATATGTGTCGAAGAGGAAAATCCAAAATCCCAAAAAATAGGGCTTAAAGATGTTGTTGATTGTCCCAAACCATGCCACCTATGCAAACATTTAGGGAGGTTATTGGATTTAATCCTTTTTTGGATAAAAACCTCTCTCAGGTTTTAAAAATTATCCCTTTTTCCCAGTATTCACCTCGGAAGATGAATGGTCAAAACTTACGAAAAACTATTTTTTTGGGGGGAAAGGTGGTATTTTAGAGGGGGATAGGGTGGTAAGGGGCAATAGGGGAGGTGGGTCCAAAATTCTGTGGAGGTGGAAAGTGGAAAAAGGTTATTTCACATTTCAGACCCCTTGGTTGAGTGAGGTAAGAAGGGGGGGGGAGGGGTCTAAAATATGGAAAAGGGTATGTGTTTTAAACTTAGGATAATTTTTTTTAGTTTTTATTTAATTGTATTTTGTTTTTATTTGTTTTATTTTATTATATTTTGTTTTATCTTGTTTTTTTATTATAGTTTGTTTTATTTTGTTTTTGTTTTTATTATATTTTATGTGTTTTACTTTATATGCATTTTTTATTTTTTTTAATTTTTTTTAATTGTTTTATTTTAATTAATGTTTAATTTTTGTTTAATTATTTAAATAATTATTGTTAATTATTAATACATTTTTAATTTTAATATATTATTACACTAACCTAATTTCTAACCTAAACACACAATCCTAATTAAATTAAATTTACTATGCTAACTAATATTAAAAATGCCACTAACCATTCATTATTGACCTATTGTTTTTTAGCCTAAACTTATTTATTCATGTAGGGACAAAATTGGCGGAGGGGTGAAGAAATGGAGGGTGAGAGAATGAAGGCTGCAACAGGGTGATGATGGATGGAGGGATAAGCAAAATCAACTAAGCCTAGTAAGCCAAGTGTCTTCATCATGAGAGAAGTGCCAAATAGATAGCTGAAGAATCAAATCATGTATTATTATAGGACCCTGACAAAATAAATGTGATGAATCAGTGCCACAAAATCAAAGGTACCCATGAGAGAGGAATACATTCTGACAACAATATCCTCATTTTTTGGTTGAGAATTGTCAATCATTGGGATCAAAGGTCCAATTGATGCATTAGGACTAGAATGCGCAAATGATAATTGATCAATCATCATTTTTTTCCCTTCATGAGGAAAATAGAAGACACGACCACAGTCATGGAATATGTCCAATTATTCCCTAGTAATAAATTATAGTCAAGGGGCATATCAACCACATTGACATCCACTGCCATTATCTTTCCACCTAACTGGACCAAAAATTCAAGAACAATTCCTTGGGGATGGAAAGAATGATCATCAAATGCAGTCAAAATAGTCGTAGATTAAGAGAGGGTTGGAGAGCCAATGGCTTTCCAACAGGTTAGGGATATCACACATGTTGCAGCACCTTCATCAATAATAGTGTATTTGATGTTATATTTAGAGTAATCCACATCGATTGGAAAGGCCACATGGTAAGGAAAGTGAGGCTTAACATCTGTGACATCAAACTTGATAACCTTTGAGCCACATGGGTCTAGATATCATAATGTAGATAACAATACGTTCCTCTATGAAGGACATGTTTGGAGCACCTCCAAAGACGACATCGTACAAAGGGCTTGACCCAGATCTTTGAAAATTGAATAGTTCTTGGAAACTCTAGAATTGGGATTGTTGATAGAGCATTTTAGTACTTCTTTCAGAATACGAGGTGGAGGCTCTGGATTTCTGATATACAAGGGATTTTTTGGAGGAGGGGGAGACTATGGACTTTTAAGAGTCTGTGAAGAACATAATCACAAGATCAAGTGGCTACATAAATATGATACTTGACCATATTAATGTTGAGACAATCACCTTCATGTGTCGAGGGGTTTAGATTTCCACTTGACATATTTACGGTTTTGGAGGAACCTGAAGCCATGTGTTGATTATGTGGAAATGGATTGGTCAACACAGTGGGCGGTTGAGATAAGAGACTCAAGGATTCTTCAAGTTTGGGGCATAGGTGGGTAAGGTTATCATCTTTACAAAGTTTACAAGGAAACTTCACGTTCCTCTTTTATTTCTTTCCCTCACCATCATTATTATTTGATACATCATTGTTAGCGTTTTCCTTGTTTTTATTATTATTTCTCCAACCCTTACATGTATTACCTCATCCTTTCATTCTATTCCCTCCTAGTTGTTGGTTACCATTCATATTGATCAATGACTATACATAATGCACATACACCGACTGAGTGGGAGTGTAGGACGAAAAAGAATTGTGTCCTGCTACAAATTTTATTAAAGGAAAATCTTTTAATTGGTTAGTCACCAAGTCTATAGACTTAGCATTTGTAGAGCCTATGATGCCATCAACATGAGGCCTAGGATTTTTTCTAGGGTCATAATTTGACCATGACGGGTCAGGAACAATTTCATATAGCATCCCATATTGAGCATATATGAGGTTCAATTGTTGGGATTTGAAAATAGCTTCCTCCTCAAATGTTACTCAGGATGTAGAGACATCCTTCGAAATATAAGGCAATAAGGACTTAAGGAACCATTCCAACATGAACTCGGGAGGAACGTAGGCTTTAATCAACCTTTTCTGTCTATGCAAATCTTGGATATGGTCCGAGATATGTGCGGATTTATCTTGGAAAAGGGACAACAAAAGTTTTATGTCTGTGTCGTAACAAACTGACAACTCGAAGTGGTTGAGAAAGACCAAAACCATATTATTTAAATTTATGTATATTCCCATTGGTATCTCAATGTACCATTTCACTTCCACCCCTGTGAGGGTGTGTTGAAATAGTCTTAAATCAATAGAATCATTAAAATAGGATGAAAACCAAAGATGAAATAGGATGAGCACGAAAGATGAAATAGGATGAGCACCAAAGATGAAAAGTAGTAAATTGATCACCCAGATCCTCACCAGTCTTTCGCTCAAATTTCCTAATATCCAAAGGAAGCTTAGTGGGGACGGGGACCCATGACGTATTGTGAAGCACCGGGTCATTCATTAATATTGAAAAATCTGGAAAATTAAGTGTAGCCAGAAAAGGGAGCCTGAGTTGCAGCATTTGAGCCCATGCTCCAGGGAAATATTTATGTTGAGGGACTACAGGCCATCCATGGTTATGATATACATCATGGCCCTTTATGGTATGGTAATATCCTCCTCCAAAGTGATTCATAAGAGAATCTGTGGGCACCATACCTATAGGAATGGTATAATGAGAATTATAAACATTACCCCAAGTGGAGTGGCTCTAGGATGGGGGTTTCCCATAGCATGAAATTGACTCCCCCGGGGTGGAAATCTAGAGGATAGAGGTGGATTTGTCATAACAAATGTGTTTTTCATAATCGGTATGGAGGATGAAGGGGGAAAGGATGGAACATAGGCATTATCTTGTCCACTTGGTTGAGTATTCCATCTAGGAACATCAAGGCTAGGGTTATACCTGGGAGGGAAAGGAGGTTGGATTCCACCCATCGGAATTGTTTGGGGAATATGACCTCCACCAAATTAAAGAGGAGTATCCATAGGAGCCATGCCCCCAGATCCAATATTATTTGAATTATTCGTTCGAATGGAGGATGAAAGTTGTGTTGTCATATTTGTCATACCAAAAGAGAAAGGGTTAGAGACTAAAAGTATCTACTTAGAATTATATCCATATATACCAAAAAGAGACCCAAAAGGGTTCGTAACTATGGGTTGATTAGAAAGCATAGGTTGGATAGGACTAATGATAGGAACCTCTAGCACTACAACTGTAGCGGATGAAGGAGTTGAAGGATTTCCATTAACCATAGAAGGTATGGGAGTTGAAGGACTCCTAGTATCTTTCATACTCGACTTAGTAATCATAGTTGTATAATCACAAGTCTGTTAGGTGGAGGTATGTGTACCATGTTTGATAATTTTATGCATTTTAGAAGGAAAATGCTCAAGATGCGATGGTAACTTCAACAAAAGGTGAGACTTGCAAGGAATATTTTCTAGCTCCATGATGACTCAAGACTTGAGATATGAAACCAAATCCTAGGGATAACTAACAATCAAAGAGCACATCAAATAAAACAAAAAATCAAAATGCACACAAACATGATATAGTAGTTGAAAAGGGGTCTCCCTCACTAGAGTAGGTATTCCTCACCTAAGAGGGGCCTAAGAATCCCTTCAAATTATTAGAGGTATCATAATCTGTTATAAGGGCCCTCGTGGGATTAACAGTGCAGTCAGTCAGATCCCATCGAAGAGGTAATCCTCCATAAAGGTTGTGTGTTTTCTGACCTTTATCTAACTTAGGGTACATGCAAAATAACCCCTACAAGTAACATATGTAGCTACCTATGTCAAAAAACTAGAGCCACCATGATATAACAAATGTGCAATTGAACAATTGTAAGTCAGGCCCACCATATGGGTGGGGTAGCAAATCTCGAAATATTGAAATCACCACCTCTCACAGAGGTAAAAGTACTAGAAAGACCCCCAAATACAAATAGATCCCCAAAAATATCTCTAACACTAAGAAGGTATTAGAGGGTTATCTCTGCAACCAACTTCGTGCAACCTCGTGCTTAACTCTAGTGTGAGTGGAGTGTCCTGACGTCACTAATTAAACAATGGATTTCACCACTCCCTATTCAAACAAATATGTTTATTTTAATAGCCTTGGATAAATTTACTCACAAAATCATATTCCAAGGCCCTATTTCCTATGCTTTTTTGTGTACTATGATATGTGGTCATGAAACTGATGGTGCTATGACTCAGCATATCAAAGAAATGAATATGAACATAATGCTAACCCATTAACTTAAATTCTCAAAATATGGTAAGATTTTTGAATGCATATTTCAATGGAAATCTATAATTCCAATACAATTCAATATTTCCACATATGTCAAGATCAATACCAAACAACCAAAAGAGAAAATGCCAAAATTATAAATGAGCAATTTTATTTTTTTTGTATTTTCGATATAAACAAACAAAATTGCAATGATTGAATAGAAACTTGATATAGAGACCCTATTGCATGAAAAAATATACAATCCAATAAGGATACCAAGAAGAAAACACTGAAGCCAATATGCAAGGAAAACTAATGAAAAAGATGATGAGAAAGAAAACCACCCGAAAATTCAACAATAATAAGGTTTCCTATTGTTGGATCATGTTGTCATTGATGTAAAAGGATTGATGTCAAAGGAACAATTTCTTGTCATAGTATATTTATTAAGTTTGTATTTTCATTGCTATAAATGAATGGATGGATTAATGTATTGATCGTTGGATCATGTGGTCATGCATAGAATCAATGACAAAGGGACAATGTCATAGTGATGTATTTTCATGGGATATTCCAGTTGGATCGTTGTAAAGATGACTCATTATTGTTTTGTCATGGTTGATAGAAATTACAAATGGATGAAATCCAAAGTGTTCCCTTTATGGTGAAATCCCTCATGGGAAGACACTTTGCAATTAAGTTATCCTAGAAGTATGGTTAGAGAACCCATGATTAATTGTGGAATAATGAGATGAAGATCAGTGAATTTTTCAGTGAAACTATCCTATATGGATAGTGCTTGTCATTCCATTTTTAGTGATATGTGTAACGTCACATAACTCCTCATTGTTTGAGATCTATGGCCTTACGAATTTGTAGGACCCTCATTTGTTGTCTAGAAACCTCCAAAGGTCAAAGAAGTCAAAGTGTTTTCAAAGAAGAAATTATTTAAATAATAAAGTGAAGTGACAAATTCAAAGAGGATTATTTAAATAAAAAAATTAATGGATAAATTTCTAATAATGGAAAGTGATTAAAAGTGAGCTAATAGTAAAATAACGAAAGTGGGTTAAGTGGGCAAGTGGCCATGTGAACAAGTGGCTAATTGGACAAAGTTGGATAAAGGTGACTATGTGGACAAAGTGGCTAAGTGGATAGAGTGGATATGTGGACAAAGTGTCCAAGAAGATGCTTATAAGAAATCTACTTGGAGAGTATAAATAAGAGGCAAGGGTCTATTGTAAATATATATCTCTTCAGAATATATTGAAGATCTATTCTGAGAGAGAGATTGACTAGAGGATCTCATGGATGCATCAAATTTTTCGTAAGTCTAATATCTTGACGGTGAAAGTTTTGGAAGTTCAAAAACCCTAGTTTCTGAAGGAGTACTCGAGCAATAGTGGGACAGAGGACGTACATACACAAGATACAGTGAGGCATGACATATACACATGTGGGTCGAAGGAGCTCAGAGAGCATACAGTTGGAGGAAGCCATGAAGAATTGAATGTGAGTTGGTTCTAGGATCTTGAAGTCTGAAGCAAGTTCCAGATATTCATTTTATGGGCTCATATCTTCCATAGAAATTCCAGCATGGTTACATAGTTGTCTTGATTGATACTCTTTCTTATTGTGTGGTGAATGCTTAAGGAATTTTTGGTATGGTTGTTGCGATATGTTTATGTTGGTTGATTGATAGAGTGAGAAACACTCTTATGTTTCAGTATTGATATGGTTTCCATAGTATACTATTTTCTTACACATTATTAACTAGCATTCATATTGTATGGCTAAGGAGCATGAGTAAGTTGTTGGAGAGCATAGATGTGTTGTGATTGGTTATGGTATAAATTGGATAGTGAAAGGAAGAAGTAGATTTGGCTGAAGGTTGTAGAGGATGTAAGTTTTTCAAGGGGAGAAAACCCTAATTGTTCAAAGGGAATATGCAGGTTGCAGTAAATATAGGTCACATACATAAGAGAATTGTACTACTGGTAGTGTGTGTACATACACATGTTTCACTATTGACAGGTCACGTACCTGTTGATAGATTGGTATCTTTTGAGGATTGAATCCTCTTCTCAGTTGGTGTTGAGTTGTGTAAGTTGAGTCTTGCATTGTAGATCCTGTTCTCTTGTGGAGTTGTAACTGTATTCAATTGTTGTTGATAAACCCAAGGATCGTAGTACATAATAAAAAGAAAATTGTACATACATCTTGTGTTCTTTGTGTTATTTGTGGTGATGGATTGTTGATGATATATGTCTTTTTTATATGTTGTTAATATATGTTCACATACACCTAGTTATAAATGACAATAATAAGTGTTGATTAAATGGTGATTGCTAACTAAGAAGTTTTTGTGAAGGGAAGTTTAAAAACATCCCTACACTGATTCACCCCCCCTCTCAATGTGGTCGATGTGTCCAACAATTGGTATCAGAGAAGGCCTTCACTATAAGCCTTAACGAGCTTGGAGGAGATCCATGGACACACAAATGGATGATGAACTTCCAATTCTTTATGATTAAAATTATTCAACATGGAGATTAGAAATGAAAGTGCATTTGAAGGAAAAAGGAGCAGATGTTTGGAAAGCAACTATTGGTGGATCAGTTCCATTGAAGAACAAGTCAAAGTTTGCAGCTCAAATGGAAGAAAAGAAGAATGATTCAATGTCTCTCAAGACCATTCTCAATGGACTCTCAAGTTATATCAAAGAGAGAATGGGACAATGTACTTCCACCAAGGATCTATGGATAAATCTAGAGAAGACATACCAAGGAAAAAAGGAGGACACTAAAGACAACAACTCCATCAAGAACAATGAAGGTAAACAATCTCCAAAATCCTCTGATTGCAATGATTCTAAATGTGATGAAGTTGAATGTTTCTCTACATCTGAATAAAAATATCTAGAAATAGTTTGTGTAGAATCAAATGAAATTTATCCCATGGAAGAAGAAGAAGAAGAAGAACTTTCAAAGCTTAAAAATAAAGTTGATTGGGGTCTATATGAAAAAAACTATGAACCTAGTTATATAGACTATAGATATCTTTCTGAGAACACTAAAAGTTTTCTTGAGAAGAATCAAAAGCATATTTTGAAACTAAAGGAAATCCTCAAAGATCAAGAAGACTCAATTAGAGGGAAAAGAATAAGAGATCAAAAGACTAAATAATTAAATAGAAGAGAATAAGATGGTAGATGATGAGATTAAGAAAAGTATTGAAGTTATTTTCCATCTCAAGACCCAAATTGAAGAATCCAAATGGGTAGAGGAACTACTAAAAATCAAGTAAATGAAAAGGAAAAGTCATGTCATAAGTTGGAAGCTAAAGTTTTTGACCTTAGAAAGAAAGAAGAGAAGTCAAAAAAATTCTAGAATAGCTCAACAATATTGAATGAAATCTTTGATAGTCAAATATCGCCAAATAATAGATCGGGTCTTGGATACAAAAAATAAGCTACACATATTGAAGCAAGCACCTCAAAGGAGCATGAGGTAAGTCCATCACTCTCAAAGGATGGAAATAATGTTGCAAGTCAACCATCTACAAAAGGGAAGGAAACTTTCAAAGGAATAAAGCAAGGAAGACATCAAGAAGCCATATTTACACCTCAAAGAAAATTTAAAAGAGAGACACCTTCAAGATGGACACCAAAGCAAAGGTATGAAAATGTTTTTCATGGTCATTGTTAGTCATGTAAAGAATATGTCACAAATATTTGGAATGCAGATATTATGCAAGGAGAGATAACGAAATACCTCATAACACCTTAAGGTATTGGAGATGTAATCAAGTAGGACACATTGTTGCTCGTTGTCACACCACAAGATGTTACAGCTATAGTTGATTTGGCCACAAATCCCAGGATTGTTAGAACACAAGAAGACATTCCATGATGAGGCATTCATATAGCATGACAAGAAGAACACATGAAGCTAGGAAAGAAGAAAATTTTGAAAATATGGAATCTCAGAGCTCAAGTTATGATAAGTTGGGACACCTTCAGAAGTGGGTGAAGAAAACTGAACGATCATAACAGAATGGAAGCCTTAAGGGAATCTCAAGTTTGACATATTCTGAAGCATACGTTGGCTACAATGATAACATTCTCATACATACACGAGCTGACCTATAAATAGGTCACATACATACGCGATCTGTATGTATAGAATATCGTGTATCTATGGTAAAATTCTTGGGAAAAAGGATAAGCATATGAGTTGCAACATGGTATGATGGTATAACTCTTTATTGTAGGGTCTGACATGGTTTGTTTCAGGGTCTGACATGGTTTGTTGCAAGTTTTCATGATTACATGTTGCCATACATAATTGATGTATGTATGGTGGTGACATATGGTTGAGTGTTGAAAGACTATTTTGGATGCATTGTACTAACCCTAGAGTGTGGATTGAAACACTTTTTTGTTGAAGTACAATGTTGGTTGTGAAAGTGAAGCTATGGCACATTGTTTATGATATATATCATGATGATTCTAGCTAGATATGTCATTGATCTATTGAGACACACTTCTAGTACATGTATCTTTAGATCTTTAGTATTTGTTGTAGAGAATGACAGTTAAGATAGATTTGTTGGGGTACATGCCTGGTACATATTTGAGTTCCATTGATATATATTATGATGTATTATTGGAGGCATATTGTTTGGATACCTTGTTGCATGAATTTGGCATGTGGTTGAGCTACATACTGGGACATGTAGTTGATGAGTTGATGAGGTGGTTATATTGTACATCATTGATGAGTCATAGCTTTATCTATAGTTGATGCATGATTGGTACACTCTTGGTAACATGTTAGAGGCACTTGCTATCAGTATTATTGGCACATGGTTTATGATTGATATGGCATACACATCTTGATTATATTCCATCTTGTTGAGGGTTGGTGCATGGTTGATGCACTTGCTTGGTACATGTGGTGATACATGTTTAGTGCAATGTTTATGCACTCATATATGGTATATGTTTGTGGGTGATAGTACTTGTATAAAGTACATCATTGGTATTACTTGTTTAGCATATATATTGGTACATGATGTATGGGATGATATAGTTGAGACACTTGATTGATTGATATGCATGATTGTGGCACTTGGTTCATGGTAGAGGCATATCATGAGTGATATGACATTTGTTTGAGGAACATGGTTGGAATATTTGTAGAGGCATATGGTTGATACACTCCATTGATGATATCTTATGGTATATTATGGTATTTATGTACATGGTTGATGTACATGAATGTTGTGCATGGTTGGCACATTGTATGGAAAAGGATGTACATGGTTGATGTTTTGTTGATGATTCTCTATCCATTGTTGAGATATATTTTATAGTATGGCACGAGTTTAATGCATGGGCAGGTCCAAGGATCGTCATAGGAAGAACAAGTCATTCTTGAGAAGCTAGTCTATGTTCCATTTGAGCAATAGAATTTGCATCATACGCATATTGCAGTGGTAGCATAATCTTCATATTGCAGAGAATATAGAGGGAGACATACCCATAGGGGGATTCATTCTTCTTCCCATGATTCTAGGAGGAGATATTTATCAAATGCAAAGATAAATACTTGGAAAAAGAGCCCTCTACTTGGAGAAAGAGAACAGAGGAATAGTTCCAAGGGGAGCGATGGTCATAGGGGGAGTATGAGAAATATGTCTTCAGTATTACATCAGATTGATATCCTTTGTTCAAAAGGGGATATATTATTCATAGGAATATCAAAGGCATTCAAACAGGGGGTACATCCCCAAATAAATTTTAGGCAAGAGAAGAAGCCCCAAAGAGAGAACTACCCTTTTCCATTGATGTCAAAGGGGGAGAGATAGTCACATTGATGTGATTAAGATGAATATTGATGAAGAGAAATGCCATGTCTACATGTTTCCATCAATGATTGGTGTTGACATCAATGTTTATATTTYGATCAATGCCAAAGGGGGAGATTATTGGATCATGTTGTCATTGATGTCAAAGGAACAATATCTTGTCATAGTATATTGATAAAGTATGAATTGTCATTGTTATAAATTAATGCATTCATTAATGTATTGATCATTGGATCATGTGGTCATGCATAGAATCAATGACAAAGGGACAATGGCATAGTGATGTATTGTCATGGGATATTCTGGTTGGATCAATGTAAAGATGACTCATTATTGTCTTGTCATGGTTGATAGGAAGTAAAAATAGATGAACTCCAAAGTGGTCCCCTTATGGTGAAAGCCCTCATGAAAAGACGCTTTGCGGTTGAGTTATCCTAGAAGTATGGTTAGAGAACCCATGCTTAATTGTGGAATAATGAGATTAAGATCAGTGAATTTGTCAGTGAAACTATCCTATATGGATAGTGCTTCTCATTCCATTTTTGGTGGTATGTGGAACGTCACATAACTCCTCACGGTTTGAGAGTTATGACCTTACAAAGTTGGGGGACCCTCATTTGTTGTCTATAAGCCCCCAAAGGTCAAAGAAGTCAAACTGTTTGCAAAGAATAAATTATTTAAATAATAAAGTGAAGTGACAAAGTCAAACAGGATTATTTAAATAATAAACTTAATGGAGAACTTTCTAATAATGGAAAGTGATTATAAGTGAGTTAACTCTAAAATAAGGAAAGTGGGTTAAGTGGACAAGTGGCCATGTGAACAAGTGGATAATTGGACAAAGTTGGATAAAGGTGACTATGTGGACAAAGTGGCTAAGTGGATAAAGTGGATATGTGGAAAAAAGTGGCCAGGAATATTCTTCTAAGGAAGCTACTTGGAGAGTATAAATAAGAGGAAAGGGTCTCTTGTAAATATATATATATATATATATTGAGCATATATTGAAGATCTATTCTGAGAGAGAGATTGAATGGAGGATCTCATGGATGCATCAAAGTTTTCATAAGTTTTCATAAGTCTGAGATATTGACAACGAATGTTTCAAAAGTTCAAAACCCTAGTCTGTGAAGGAGTAAACAAGAAGTAGTGGGCTAGTGTGTATACATACACAGGCTACAATGAGGCAAGGAACGCACACATGTGGGATGAAGGAGGTCAGAGAGCATACAGTTGGAGGAAGTCATGAAGACTTGAGTGTGAGATGATTCCAGGTTCCTGAAGTCTAAAGTAAGGTCCAGATCTGCATTTTATGGGCTCAGATCTACCATAGAAATTTTGGTATGGTTACATAGTTGTCTTGATGAATACTCTTTTTTATTGTATGGTGAATGCTTAAGGAATTCTTGGTATAGTTGTTGTTTTTTATTAAGGTGGGTTGTCATTGATGTCAACCCTTGAAGAAAGACCAGTGGCACAAAGGTTTGGGTAATGGACCCAATTTTTTTTTATGTAAATATGACTCATTATTGTCTTATCATGGTTGATAATAAGTACAAATGGATGAAATCCAAAGTGGTCCCCTTATGGTGAAATCCCTCATGGGAAGATGCTTTGTGGATTGAGTTATCCTATAAGTATGGTTAGATAACCCAATTTTGTTTGATGGATAATGGTATGAGTTTTTATGTATTTTCATGTAATAATATTCTATATGGATAGTACATGTCATTACATTTCTAGTGGTATTTGAAACGTCACATAACTCCTCATGGTTTGAGAGTTATGGACTTACAAAGTTGGAGGACCCTCATATGTCATCTAGAAGCCCCAAAAGGTCAAAAATGGTTTGAGAGTTATGGCATTACAAAGTTGAAGGACCCTCATATGTCATCTAGAAGCCCCAAAAGGTCAAAGTAGTCAAAGTGGTTTAAGAGATTTTAAAAGGTAAATAATAAAGTGAAGTGATGATTGTACTATAATTCAAAGTGAATACAAAATAAATTATTTAAATAATAAATTTAATGGAGAAATTAGTAGTGGGTTAACCCTAAAATAAGGAAAGTGGACAAAGTGACCTAGAAGATGTTTTTAAGGAATCTACTCGGAGAGTATAAATAAGAGGCAAGGCTCTATCATTTTTGATGCAGGAGCATCGTAAGCAGCCAGCCAAGCAAGCATGAAGGCAGAAGACAACTAGAAAGTGCAGCACACATTTTACATGTTTTGAAATGTTTTTGAAAAATTAAGAAGCGGATGTTAATGTAGTAATTAAGGGAAACATACTTGCATGTTGTAAATAGATCTTGAGCGATTTTCTCTCATTTGTCCATGTAAAAGTCATTTAAGTCTGATTAATGAAAGTCGATAGTTTTGAATTAAGAGATTAGATAGTTTAAAAGTGTAGGAGGGAAAACGGATATAGACGCCCTCACTCTTGTATTATTATGTATTTTGTAACATTATCAACATAGAGAGTTGTAGAAGAGAGTTGTAGAGAAGAACCCATGTGCAGGAGAAATTGAGTTAATATATGAATTTTTGACTCAGATTTCATGGTGTTATGCTGCTTACTGCTTACATATGTTGAGTGGTATGCTTGCAGTTGTTTTATTCTCTTTGTCATGAATTTTTTATGATGCTATGTTGTGTTGAATGTATGATTTCATGTTGAATGTATGAATTTTGAGAGAGAAAGAGAATGAGTTTCAATTGCTTCTCATCCTAAGAGATTTCCTGCAAGGAGTGTAGTGAAACGTCCGCAAGGTGTGTGTTGACAAGGGTTCTGATTTTTATCTTAGAAATCTCAGGAGGGATACCATTGTTCCCATTCCAGTAGAAGTGCAGGTGAAGCACAAAAACTGTGCAAGGTGTGTGCAGACCAGTTGAGGCCTTAGAACTTATCAACTAAGGTTGAAATGTTGAAGGACCACTATTGCAAAACGTGCACAGAGTCAAAAGATCAAATACCCAAGAGTATTTAAAATATTGTCGCAAGGAGTACGTGCAGGAGTCCTTTTAAGAGACTCGAGTTTACAAGTTAAAGCCCAGGAGGATCAACACCTTTGAAGTGTTCAAAGGGAGATGAGGAAGAAAAATCATCGCGCAGAAGGTTAAGTTTTGGGGGAAGAACATTGGCTCGTTTCACAGAGATTCTTGAGGAAGAAATCGAATGGTCAAAATTCTTCGTCGAGAACTCGTAAAGTTGCGAGGACCATAGGATCCAAAGGATTTGTAGGGTGGATAAGGGTTGGAAAAACCCATTACGTTGGTGTCAAGGATCAACAAAGACCGTCGATTGTGGTCAGTTTGGGCCGTCGGATCATTTCACAAACTCGGGGTTCGTGATTTTGGAGGTGGAAGACCAAACTCTTGGAGTCGCGAAGTCCCAAGTTGTGAGAAGCAGAGGAAGAGATCCAAACCATTGGATCCAAGACACAGGAGAACCATGAGATCTGAATCTTCATGGGGTATCGCATATCATGAGTTCAGAGGATATATGAAATCATTTGGTTGTGTGAATTCCTGAATAACGAGAAGTATGGAAACCATTGGATCTTAACAAGTAGGAACAACCATTGGATCAAAACCTCTTCACTATATCGCGTATCGGGGTTTTGGAGGTTGGGAGGAATCAGTTTCGACTACAAGATTCATGAAGAGCCGAGGGCCAAGGTCTCGGGTGAGCACGTGGCACATCCATTGAGTGGGGACCACGTGGTTGATAGGTGGACACTCATCACCTGGGAAGGAGTCAACACCCTATTAAATTCTCATGCTTCGGGTTCTCGTAATAAAGGATAACAAAGGCTCAATAACTCAAGTTGTGAAGTTGTGAGTTCCGAGAAGCATTGAAGGACTCAAACCTTCTCTGACTTTCACGTCTCAGAGTTTTGTAAAAGAAGGGGGCAGAGCTTCATCCCTTCAACTCGCACACTCGCGAGTTGCGAGTGAGGTTAGTGCTTAGCTCTAGTTGGTGGTTACACATGGAGGGAACTAACAGGGAGGATCCATACCCCATCGCATCTCGGGTATCGACATTTGCTGAAGAAAAGTCGAGGGTCTTCGAACCGCGAACATGAGAGTGGCGAAAGGAATTTGTGCAAGGACCAGGTAGTGTTCATATTGAAGTGTAAGGCTCGCTCTTGGTGTTAGATTCTCAAGGCAAGTTTTCACAAGGACCTGTGGATCGAATTTGTTAAATGTTTCAGTGGGAAGCCAAAGAAGTCGCTTCAGCTTAAGGAGAATTCCTTAGTGGATCTTAGCCAGAGGGAAAAGGGGGTCTGCGTCAGTTGTGGTATCAAAGCTCAGAACAATTTATTTTCTTTCTGTAGCAGACAAAAGAGGAACAATTCTCAACCATTCCATCGAGAAGAAGAGACAGACCGATGCCTAATCCAACAGTGGAGAGAGAAATGCATGAGTTACATGCTAGGCTTGATTCCATGGAGATAGCACAAAGGCGCACAATTGATGTTGGGGATATCAGTGAATATGAAAGTGAAAATGAAGATGGAAACAAAGGAGAAGAAATCATAGTCAAAGATGTTGCAGACGAACGCCTATTCAGGGTTGTTACTAGGATAAGTGCTAGAGAAAAAATGGAGATTCCCATGTATGAGGGAAACTTGGATGTTGAAGAGCTTTTAGAATGGATTAGATCTCTGGATAAATACTTTGACTATGAGGATGTCGAGGAAGACAAGAAAGTCAAACATGTTGTTACTAGACTTAAAGGGCATGCAACACTATGGTGGGATGAAATATAGGCTGATAGACGTTGTAAAGGCAAGAAGAAAATCAAAAGATGGGATAGAATGGTTTCAAAGATAAAAGCCAAATTTATACCCAGGGATTATCACATCACTCTATTTCAGAAGATGCAAAATTTGAGACAGAATCTGATGTCAGTCAAGGAATACACTGAAGAGTTCTAGAGGATAAGCATTAGAGTAGGTCATCGAGAAAGCGATGATGAAAAAGTTTCCAGGTACATGAATGGTCTGCGATATGACATTCAATATGATATGAGCATGATGACTATGTGAAATGTGGAATATTCTTATTAGATGGCTCTGAAAGATGAAGAGAAGTTGAGCCGAAAACAAGGTCAAAGAGGTTGAGGCAGAAGTCAAGCCAGAGGCAAACCATTTGCCCAAGAAAGAACTCAAAAATCTAAAGAAGAGGGAAAGAAACCTCAATATCAACATGAGAGAGGAGGAATCTCACATAGAGGGCAATATGCTGATAGAAATACTTTTCCTCAAGCCAGAGGAAGAGGAAGAGGCAGAGGCGGTGAAGTAAAATGCTTTATTTGTGGAAAAATCAGACATAAATCCTATAAGTATCTAGATAAGAAAAAAGATGGTGGTGAAACTCACATTGATGAAGCTCAAGGAAAGAATGTTGAGGCAGAAGATGTTGAGGGTGGAAGATATTTGATGATGAGGAAAGTTCTCTTGAAGCTAGAGAAAGAGGCAGAGAACCCAGCCCAAAGAAACAGTCTGTTTTGGACTGCTTGCAAAACTAAAGATAGAGTATGAAAAGTCATAGTGGACAACGGTAGCACAGACAATCTCGTATATACAGAGATGGTACAAAAGATGGAGCTGGAGACTGTTGTACATCCAAGCCCATACCGAGTTTCATGGCTACAAAAAGGACATCAGGTAAGTGTCACTAAACAATGTTTAGTTGAATTTAAAATAGGAGGATATAAGGATGAAATATTATGTGATGTCATTCCCATGGATGTTTGTCATCTATTTTTGGGTAGACCATGGCAATATGATAGAAATGTAGTTCATGATGGGAGAAAGAACACATACACCCTAGAAAAAAATCGTAGGACTCACATGTTGTTGCCAATTAAGGATAAAGAGGTGAAAACAGAGATGATAAACAATGTACTTCTCATGAGTGGGAAGGAACTTTAAGAAGGTTAATAAGAAGGAAGACACAAAACTTATTGTGGTCAGGAATGTAAATTCTAACCTTGTACAATATCTACTGCAAACTAATATTCATAAAAGAACAGAAAAGATACAATGGAAAATACAAACATTACACAGAGATTTTTCACCTGGAAACCCAAAC
>JZKD02S2315137.1:340492-355708 GCA_000966675.3 Picea glauca | reverse complement strand
AAATATTGCCAAAGATTTATAGTTGGGATATGAAGGATTAGTAAGATTCGCCAAGTTTTCTACATTTTAAAATAAGTTTCCATCCTTAAAATCCACCAAGGTCTAACTCCTCTTTAATAATGAACAACAATAAAATATTTTTGCATAAAATTGGAATAATATGCTTGTTGTTTAAAATTGTTGTAGGAATGAGATAAATGGAAAGATTATGAGAATTATTGGACCAACAAGAGGAATAACATTTCTGAAGCAACTAAAATATGAAGGAATGAAAAGTGTGGTTGAAATTTAAAGAACATTGAGGATGATGTTCCTTTAAGGGGCAGGAGATTTTAATACCCCTATTTCTACCAATATGTAAATATATGCCAACTATATGATTGATGGGTGAAGCCTTAAAAGTATTGGAAATGATACCACTAGGAGGATGAGAGGAGGTTCTATTAAGATAAAGGAACACAAGCCTCACTAAAATATTATTTTGGAAATATTCATATTATTTCCCTTAGCCCTAATTTCAAGGAAAAACATTTAATGAGGAATGATTGGTGGTTCAAAAAACTAACCACCCTCAATGAATGGAAGTTTGAAGAGTGGAATGAAATGATAGGAAATTTTTGAGCTAGATGACATCAATATATATTACTATGAGTACCCATGATTGACCCACAAATTGCTTCTGAAATAAGGGGAGAAGGACATGTCAAGAACCTTCCCAAGGAGTTTCACATGTAGGATAATGCAGGAGGGAAAACAGGTGAGACTTTGTAAGATAGAAAGGGAGAAGGAGCTCAGGTTCATAGAAAGGAAATTTTAGGAAGTGAAAGCCAGGAAAGAGAGAGATAGCTGAGAGATCTCTGAGTTTTTGGAAAAAACAAGATTTGAGATTTGGGTCTAAGGGAAAGACCTGTAAGAAGAGGAGGGTTGTGGGGGAAACAAATGTGGAAAAATCAAGGAGGAATGGTTGTATAGGCTGGCCTGAAAAAAATTCCATGATCCCAACCTAAGTCATGAAGATCGAAACCTTGATGCTGGGAGGTAATTTGGTAAACCTTGACAGGGCCTGAGATAGGTGTGTGAGGACATATATACCCAAATTGGTGTCAAGGAGAGTGGTCTTCACTTACCCATTTTGTTGAGAACCTGAGAGAAATATTCCCTAAAAGTATCATGTTTTGGCATGAGGGTGGCCTGCTACTGAATTTACTAAGAAACAAAAGCCTATGGTTGGGTGGAAAGGAATACACCCACAATCCATTGGTTGGTTAAATTATTCACTAAGTAGATAAGTACTCATATGTTATGTTTAACTGAATTAAATTGAATGGCTAGTTTATGTACCTATATCTATAAACATGTAAGCATGTTCATTAATGGAATGTATGCTTGTTTATTTGGAAATTATATGTACTAATAATTTTGGAAGGTGTGATAATTGTGTGTGTGACTAACCCTTCAAATATAAGAACTCGGTAGTTGACCTCAGAGGATAAAAATACTCCATGTTGATGCATTGGATATAATTGTCTAGACATGGGCTAGAATGATCTGGATTTTATGAGAAAAATGAAATGACTAGAAATTATTAACATATGCTTAACACAGAATAACAAAGATACAGTAAAATCGGTTTTCTATTCAATAAGGAAATAAGATGAAACTGCAAAATGAAGTGGAAAACAAGCTTGCTGGAATGGTGGCGGCTTATCTCTGAGAAGAGATGTGACAGCTATGCTCATTCGCAAGAAGATGGTTACAATGAGGCTCTGAAGGACTTTTACAATAAACAGGAATGTCAAAAACTCTATACATCCAAAAACCTAACCCTAGGAGTTGAAGTGCCAAAAGTCATGTGGGCCCCGTTTGTGTAAATTAGTACATCAACTTCCTATGGTCATAACTTTTGCATATGATCTCCCTTTTAGGTGCACAATAGCTTGTTGGAAAGGTATAACTGAGAAGAAATTTTTTGACTGGCCTAGGTAAGTACCTTTGGCAGTCACCTAGACCCCAAATCCCAAAAAACGACGTTTAGGGACTCAAAATGGCCTCAGAAGTTTGGAACCCGAAAAAATGTCAAAAAGTTGCCCAGGTGGAAAGTTGGTTTTCAAGCCAGAGGAATAGGTGGATGGCCACCAATATCCACCTGAATCAATCCTCTTTTCTGAGGAAGAAATGGTCTCCATTGTGTTGAGTTCCCCCATCAGATGAGTAAATTTATGTTGAATTTGGCCCCGGGTGAGCTACTTGCCTTGGTGTAGGAGCTGCCCTGCTTTGATGACTCGATAAAGATAGATCATTTGTTGTCAAGTTCCCTTGATCTGTGTGTCCACAATATAATCACCAGATTCCTCTTGTATGCAGTCTGGGTTGAGCTCTATTGGTCTCAGTTGTTCTGCTACTTCTGAGGTATCCAATAATGGTGGGAAATAAGGTTGAAGGAGATCCACGTTGAACACTAGGTGTAGGCCAAGGAAAGGAGGAATGTTGATCTCAAATAAATTATCCCCCACATCCTTGGTGATGATGCATGGCCCATAATGGAGTGGGAGATGATTCTGATGGGGTCCTGTAAGGTGTTCTTTCTGCAAGTGAAACCAAACTTTTTCTCCCACCTTAAACTTATGTGGCACCTGATGTTGATCATGGTGTTGCTTGTACTTGTCATTGGACTTCTGTAGGATATCTTGATCCTGTTGGTGGATGTGATGGATCCGCTCAATGAATCGGGTGGCTTTATCAACTTCAGTTGGAGTAGGATATGATTCGGTCGAGGTGATCGTAAGGGGAAGTGCAACATCTATGGGACGCAATGGTTGGAATCCCAAACTCACTTGAAAGGGGATGTGGCTGGTTGAGATATGCAAGGCTCGATTGTAGCTATGATAGACATAGGGAAGACTCTCATCCCATGTGTGAGGTTTCTTGGAATTATACATGCACATGATATGCACAATCATTCTATTTACGACCTCGGTTTTTCCACTTATCTGGGGGTGGAAGGTCATGGATTTGGTGAGATTGGTGTCCAGCAGTGACCATAGGATCGACCAGAATGTGATGAGAAATTGAATATCCCGATCTGAGACAATGGTTTGTGGGATTCCAAAATGTACCCATACCCATTCAAAGAAGATCTTGGTAGTGTCCTCTATTGTGATGCTCTTCTTACAAGCAACCAAAATCGCCATCTTAGAAAAGTGATAAAAAATAGTCATTTCCCCGCTTGGTGGATGGGAGGCCTGACATGTAGTCCATTGAGATGCATTCCCATGGCATGTCATGAGTATAAAGAGGGGTGTATAGGTCATGTTTCTTAGTGGTCGGTTTGTCAATAGCGCAGGTAGTGCAGGACCTGATATACTTGATGACCTCCTGTCAAAGTTTCAGTCAGTAGAAATGTTTTTGTAGCATCACCATTGCCTTTTCAATGCCTAAGTGTCATACAAACTGACTCTAGTGGGATTCCCAGATCATGTTTTCTCAATCTCTTGATGGAACGTAGATATGTCCTAGATGACAGAACAACCCATCCTAAAGATGGAAATTATCGACAACTGCATTTGGACCCAATATTTGGTAGGTTGTGGCCAAGTTCGAGTCTGTCTCATAAAGTTGGGGCCCTCCAGAGGTCTCATGGACGCAAGAGTCTAACATCATGTTGAATTCCACAATTGGTGGTCTGTTGAGGTAATCAATGACGCGATTGATGCTTCTTGTTTTATACTTGATGTTGAGGTGTAATTGTTGCAAGTATGTGGACCACTTTCGATGGTGGCCATTCTGCAATTTGCCTTGCATCTGTATGAACTGTAGTGGCTTATGATCAATGTGGATGAATTTCTCCTTCACAAGAATGTAATGTCTCCACTGGAATTAGGCTTGCACAATGGAGTGCATTTCTTTGTCATAAGTATGTTACTTACGGACAACATCTGATAATGTCTCACTATGATAGGCCACGGGGTGGCCATATTGAGTGATAACGAATCCCACAACATAGTCTGAATCATATGTTTCTATCTCAAAGGGATGCTACAGTTCTGGTAGTGAAATTCACGGGGTTGAGCACAAGTGCTTCTTCAAATCATTGAATGCTTTATTTTGGGACCAACTCCATGCAAATGTTTCCTTACCACCACCCCTAGTTATTTGGCTGAGGGCCCATGCAATATGGGAGAATCCCAAGATGAACCTCTGGTAGAAATTGGCAAGGCCCAAAAATCTCTGAAGCTCAGTGAATGTGGTTGGGGATGGCCATTCATGGATGACTTGGATCTTGGCTAGATCCACATGTACTTCATGTTGATCAATGATGGAGGCCAGGAAATGGACCTTGTCCACATTCAAGGATCATTTTTCCAAGTTGGCGTATAACTTGTCATGTCGCAGGTTGTGCAGAACCTACTGAATATGCTGCAAGTGTTCTGACCAAGTCTTGTTGTAAATGAGAATGTCATCTATATACACCACTACAAAATTATTGGTGAATGGTCACAATATATCATCCATCTTCCTCATGAAAGTGGCTGGAGCATTTTTTAAACCAAAGGGCATGACCAACCATTCAAAAATGTTTTCCTTTCAAATGAAGGCAGACTTCCATACGTCTGTCTATTCTATCAGGACCTAGTGGTAGCTAGACTTCAGATCAATCTTACTAAAGTATTTGACCCTCATGAGTTGATCAAGGAGGTTGTCTATTTGGGAAATCGGGTACCGATTTCTGACTCTGACTTTATTCATAGCCCAGTAAGCAATGTAGAGTTGCCTGGTTCCATGTTTCTTTTGTACCAGCATGATTGGGATCCCACAAGGTGATGAGATGGGAAAGATGTCCCTCTTGTCGAAAAGTTCTTGGATATGTCGCTTGATCTCCTCATTCTCTAATAGAAAGTGATGACATACTATCCCATTGGGAAGTGGTGCGTCGAGGGTCAAATTGGTGGGGTGCTTGACCTGAGAGTGCAAAGGTACCTTGGTAGGTGAGGAGAATATATATGGTTATTCTTCCATGACCTTATCTACTTGATTTTGTTGTGTGGAGAGGTCAGCTGCAGAGACCCTGGATGTGGTTGTGATATTTCGCTCATTCTGAGAGCGAATCAAGAAGAAGACAAACTTCCCCCTCTGAGATATGACCTTCCTACATTTCTTGACAGAGATCAAGGAAATAACACTAGGTGGGACTACCTCAGGTATCATGTACAATTTCCTATTCAAATTAATATTAACAGTACAAGGCCTAGACTCATATACAACATGATGTTTCCATAAATAAGTTTGGCCCAAAAGAACATCACAAACTTTGAGAGGCGCAAAATTACACAATACCTCATTTTTGAAGTGCTTGATGTCGTATGACAGTCAACACTATTGGATGACACAAAGATCGCTTCCTTGGTAGAGCCATCCAATGGTGTAGGGTTGTGTGAGCGGTGTTGTCGGCAGGTCCAAATGCTTGATGAACTATGATGAGATGAGTTTATTCTGGCTACTGCTATCAATGATGAAGTGAAACTAGGTTCCTTTTACCCACATCTGTGAATGGAAGAGGCACTCTCCTTCTTCTGGCTCATCAATTTCACTAGGTTGGAGCTTGGTGGTAGCAAAGGTGGCACTAGATTCCACGTCAATGATCTGTCTTCCCCTTTCTGGTTTTGATTCAGAGTCAGAATCTGCATCATACTCAAAGGCTTTCACTTAAGCCACCAATGAATATTTTGAGAGGTAGTCAGCAATGTTATGCCAAGGGATCTTATGGAAGTCACACCACTTCCTGGTATGTTTCTTTGTCTTTCTGGTGTCCTTATTTTCTTTTGGCTTGGACTGGTTGTCCTGATACTGTCCATCTTTTCTTTGTCCTTTGTTTTGTGGGTTGGGGCTTCCCTTTCTTGGATTTTTCTATGAGGGGTTCCCAGGACCAAATTTCTACGTATTTTGTTTGAGATTCTTCTCAATTTTGATGGCATATCGGTAGGTCGCACCCAAGGAAGATATGTCCAGAAATTCCATTTCATTCTAGATGTATCTATGAAGAACACTATGATACTTGAGCACTAGATTTCACTCTGAATATTTGATACCCATCTTGGTGTGCAAGGTATGGAAGATATTTGTGAACTCTAGGGTTGCTTGGTCTCTTTCTTGCCACAGTGTGGTTGATTTGGTATACAAGTCATCATAACTTTTGACAGGGTAGTATTGTTCCTTAATAGCATTCCTGAAGGATTCCTAGGTGGTTGTGAATGTAAATAATGAGGGTTCCTTTCTTTCCTTTTTCTCACAGAAAGTTTCCCACCAATATTTGACATGGGGAACGACTTTGAGGAGAACAAAAGTAATCTTTTCTCTATTCAAAAAGCTATGGACAAAAAAATACGCTTCTAGTAGATTCAACCACTTTTCTACAACATTTTCATCTATCTAACCTTCAAATATATGAATATCGAATTTGATTTGTAACTTGAAGGGGGAAGCGCCTCCGCTCGAAAAAGATGTGTCACCTGTTGGTAGTCGCTGAAGGATTTGTGCAAAACTATCCATCATATCGTTCCTCTGTTGCATGAGGCATTCCTCAAGAAACACTTTGAAAGGATCTCATGTCCCATAATATCTATTGTCTCCTTCCATGAGAGGTTGCTTGAGCATGTGAGAGATTTTTTCCTCACGAGAAACAAGCTTCAGATTGAATTCTTTGTACTCTGACCTCATTGGGGACATGCATTAAGACGACAAGGAGCAAACCGCTATTATACCACTAATTCAAATTTTATGAGCATAATGAAATGAATACAGATTATTAAGAGATGATTAACACATAATAACAGAGATACAATAAAATTGGTTTTCTATTCAATAGTGAAATAAGCTGAAACTATAAAATGTAGCGGAAAATAAGCTTGTTGGAATGGTGGCAGCTTATCTCTGAGAAGATATGTGACGATTGTGCTCATTTGCAAGAAGATGGTGACAATGAGGTTCTGAAGGCATTTTACAATAAACAAGAATGTCAAAAACCCTAGACATCCAAAAACCTAACCCTAGGAGATGAAGCACCAAAATTCATGTGGGCCCCATTTGGGTAAGTTAGTACATCATCTTCCTGAGGTTGTAACTTTTTCATACGATCTTCATTTTAGGCGCACGATAGCCCATTGGAAAGGTATAACCGAGAAGAAAAATTTCCAATTGGCCCAAGTAAGATCCCTTGATATTCACCTGGGCCCTAAATCCCAAAAAACGTCTTTTAGGGCCTCAAAACGGCCCCGAAAGTTTGGAACCCAAAAAATTGCTGAAAAACTGCCAAGGTGGAAAGTTATTTTTCGAGCCATAGGAATAGGTGGGTGGCCACCGATATCCACCTGGATTATAGAATCTCTAAGAAAATTGATAGGAAGGTTTCTACGTCCCCTTGTGTGCTAGTATTATAATTATTGCAATGGGTCTCCTAAGAAAAGGGAATTAGATCTATAAGTCTAGTAATAATGAATATAATTGTAGACCTATGTAGAGGAAGGCTAGGAAAGGTTGATAATACCTTGTGTTGTTCCTTGTCCTAGGCAAAGAAGGTTTGTAAGATATCAAATTCATGTTTGAGTTTCCAAATATAAATACTTTTACTTGCTCGAAGGTGCATCCATATCCATGGAAAACAGAGACGATATCCCCATTGATTTTACTAGAAAAACATTGTAGTACCTGGAAATTCAAAATTTGGATCATGATTTATGTTTAAATGCTTGGGTAACTGTGAGATTCAGTGGATGTAGGATCAATTGAGAGGCTAGACGGTATTTGTATGATTGTTATCGGACAATTTGAGGTGGGAATTGAAGCCTCATATTATCAAGATACCATATATTGGATCCATAAAACAAACTTAAGGCCTAGACCTTGTGAACTCTTGATATCTGACTCTTAGTGGGACAAGGTGTCGTTCCCTAGTCTAATACCTTTATTGTATACAAGTCAAGGAGAGAGAGAGGAATGACATCATCATGATGTGATGCACTAGCCTAGTAGACATGGTTTCAAGGGGTTGACACTTGGAATCATTTGGTCAACTAATGGATCAGGATACACAAATTATCTCAGACTACTGAGAATTTTCCCTAAGTTTGTATCCATTGCCAAAACCTCTATAGGTCGATGGAGGAACAGTTTTAGATGATGGCATGGTTATAGAAGATTGGGGTCCAGGACATCATAGGTAAGTATCATTGGTATCAATGACGATGGGGTCAGTGGCCTGATTCCTTGATGGGACAAATTTCCCATGTGGGGTTCCAAACCCCCTTTTCTTGCAAATGAGAAAGGTGAAATCATGATGATGAGGAGTACTATGTGGCAATTGTGTGTCCAAGAATAACACATTTCAGTAGTTGAATTGATGATGGGTGATGAGGATGTCACCTAAGAAAACAACATAGTCGGGGATTCTATGATGCCTAAGATGCAAACATCCATGAACCTAATGGCCTAATGGCCCAATGCCCTAGTGGGGGGGAATTTCCCGGAAGGGTTCTAGCCTCTCCCATTATTAGTTAAAATTCATGTGTTTGTGACATTAGGATGACGTCAAATGATGCAATCGAACCATTAGAAAGTGGGACAGTGTCATCACCCAAGTGGATGCTCCCTTGCACCTTGTGATGATGTGATTATACATGTCATCCCACATTTCATGATGTGGGTGTCCCATATTTCAAGTGACCTTTATGCCATGTGTCAAGGTAAATCGTAGCTTTCAGGTAGAGTTCCAAGGTTAAAATGAGTGCCACGTGTTGCACCAGGTGGCAGGTACTAACAGGGCCACATGCCATTCCATATGGACATATGTGGATGTGCCATTTGTCCTATGTTCCATTTAGGTCACCGGATTGGTTTTTTTATGGTGCAAGTAATGTTTGGAGGACCGATGGGATGATGGGATAGAGCCCAAGGATCCATGTGTCGCAACATGATTAGGACAAGTGACAGTGTAATACAGGGCTTGATGTTTGAGGCATTAGCTCATCCCAATATTGGGTGTTTTGGGCTATGTGAAATGAAAATGGTTTGATCACTCATGGATCCAATATCTTGGGGAGATTATATGTCAATACCCATGTGGCCTATGCCTTGGGATATCATATATCGACAATTTAACAAACCATGTCAAGTGGGAATGGTCAGGGGCCTGACAAGTCAAGGGTACCAGTGGCAGGTGTTACACCAATGTCCATGTCATTAGCCACGTCGACACTAGAAAGTGACATGTTGTGACACATCATAGCCTTTGCAAAGGAAACATGTGTTGTGGAGCCATGTGGGTACCATGTGTTAGTGTGTTGTACTTTAACCAAGAAGGTAAAAAACGTTTGATCTAGAGCTCGGATTTCAACAACATTATACCCACTGGAAAGCGCTTGACTAGAAGAAGATGATGGTACCCTAAATAAGAGACTTATATATTGTTATTTGATAAATAATACCCCATCCCTTAACAAGTTACTTAGGGTGTTAGGTGTCTTACACTATCCTTCTTTCCTCTTCTAATTGAACCTTTAGGTTGATGATTTTATTTTTTCTTTCTTCAAGGATTTACGACACTTTGGATTTTGAATCATGATATTATTCTTCATATTTTTGGTAATTCTCCTTTTGTTTCAAATTCATTTTCCTAATATTCTTTATTTTATTCAAGGAACAAATGAGTTATTCTTCAAGATCCACTTCCCCATCCGTTTCAATATTTTCCCGTTCTTCTTAGTCCATTGTTTATGTCCCTTTGTCTTCATAAATATTTGTTTTGATTTCAATAAAGGGAGTTTATTCTCTACAACTATTGAAAATTATTTCGTTTCTATCTCCAGACTATTCACTGACCCCTTTGAAGTTTGAAGTAGAGTTTCTTCTTCTACTTGTAAGAGTTATTGTTTCCATGTTGTACTATTTGTGATTGTTTTTGTGTTGATGATATTTTCTCCCTTTATTTACATTATGGTATTCTTCATAATAAATACTTTCATACTTTTCATATGGACACTTAGTAGAAAAGTGTGCTACTTTTCCACAATTAAAGCATTTAAAGGGAAGCCTACCTTCATCCACATCCAATTTTTAGTTTTCTCAAAACATGTGATTCCTCTATGTCTGACTCATAGATGAAACAATCACTTGAATTGTGTTCTTTGTTATTTTTCTTCTTCAATTATTTGAAATACACTTCTCTTTTTGATGGATTTTATTTATCTATCATCATTGCATACACCTTGAGGATTGCATGAAATTCATCCATTGCCAATGAATCGAGATCCTTCATTTCTCCAATGGAAGAAACTTTGACATCAAATATTAATGGGAGTGACCTTAAAACCTTTTGTACAATCATTTATTTTTCAACCTTTTCACCAAGTCCTCTCATGGTGTTGAAAATTTCATCCACAAGGATGAGATATGCTACAAAATTTTCTTCTTCTTTCATTTTAGACTCTCCAACTATCTTCTATGAGTTTGTATCTTTTCCTTCCCAATATTTTCATCTCCTTCATAGATATTTTGAATCTTTTCCCATATTTGTTTTTTCAATTTACAATGCACCACCTTAACAAACTCAAATTCTGATAAACTGCATAAGATGTAATTCGCTTCTTTTCCATTTTTTTTACTAGGCTTCTTCCTAGCCACATATTTTGGTGGATTTGTTGGGGATTTCTAACCAATCAGGAATAATCACCAAATATCAAAATAAGGAGACACTAAATAGGTTTTCATCCTTATGCTCTAGAAGAAATATTTTGTTCCGTCGAACAACCAAGTCATGCTTGTGGAGAAAGCTTCTTGGTCAACCATTTTTTCTCTCGAGATCTACCTTCAAGTGGTTATAGTGTTTATGAAGGAACCCACTTTGATACCAATTTTTGAGCACACACTTATACTGAGGGGGCATGGTGAATCAATATAAGACAATTTTTTTTTACTTTTTCCAATATTCATCAACCATTCGAAGAAAATCACATATGATAGATATTAACTGTAGGACATGGAACACAATATTTACTTGGAAAACCTTTTGGCATAAAACCAAAAAAAATCTCTTTACAATTATTTGTAGGAACCAACCCATTGTTACAAATATTTGTAGGAACCAACCTAATCGATACAAAAATCCCCACTAATATAAACTCTGGTAAGCACTAAACTATTCTTATAAAACATCGTAGACACCAAAATATTGGAGACATCTATGCCCACCACTAAGCACCAACTTAGCAAGTGACACCATTATCTTTGTTTGAGCAACACCAACCTTAATTTTACAAAATATTCTTCAATACATATAAATTCTTCAAAATATGATAATATTCACATTACCTTCACTCACTCTTCTTTTTATTGTTACCTTCACAAGCTCCAACCAAAATTTGAATTTCCAAATTAAATTTATGGTAACTTTACAAAGCTTTATTTTTTTTTCCACTTCCCAAGGAAGAAATTGTAAATGCCATGTATCCAATTTTTCAAAATCCTTGAAAATTTCACAGTATGTAAAGTCCATGAAAATAATTTATATATAAGATTCCAAGATGACATTTTTAAAGTTGATTTCTAGACTATTCAAAAACCCTAAATTACATAAGGCTTTTCTCATCATTTATAGTGAAAAAATTTCCAAAATTTTTACCATAGGTAATTTTGTATGTATCATAATACTCATGAAAATTTGCAGTCTGGAAATTCCCAAAAATGAAGTTACAATAAGAATTCCAAACTGATTTGTTTGAAACTGATTTCAAGACTATTCAAAAATCTGAAATTCCAGAGGGAATATCCCATAAAGTATAGAAAAACAATATTTGAAAGTTTAACTGGATCTACCCAAAAATCTCTCTTTTGTTGCCTCAAAATTGCATGGCATGAAACATCTGAGAAAATAAGTTATAACAAGGATGAAAAAATGACCTATTTGAAACTGATTTCAGGACTATTCATAAACTCTAACTTCCAATGGGCCTATCTCAAAAAGTATAGAGAACCAATGTCTAAAATATTGATTACATGTATCTAGAGATATTTCCTCTCTCTCAAAATTTGATGGTCTGAAATGTCGCAGAAAATAAGTTACTGTGAACATGCCAAACTGACTTGAAAATTATTTTGAAACTCTCCCCTTTTCCAATGATATTCAATATTTACTCATCCACTTATTCAAATGTTATTACTTTTTTTACCCACACACATTCTCTCAATACTTTCCATTTTTATACTTTATCATAACACTTCATGAAGGGACATGTTAATTAAAAAAGACATGACACCCATTAATTAAATAATTAGTTCCCCTTTTTTACTTCACTTTTCTAAATTCCATGGGATTCCAAACCCATGGGTTTGAAACCAGTATTTCTCTTTTTACTTTTTCGCGTGCACCTCCGTTTATTAATATACTTTTGTTGATTGGTCGAAATAGTCCATTCAATAAGATTGAGGAAAATGCCCAATGGCAGGTCCCAATTAGACCCACTCTCATTTGGGATAGCATTTCCAACCAATTTATGGTATGGTTTCCTTACTAACTATGAAATAATTAAACATGAATAAGAGAATAGTAGGTTCTTAGATTAATTAAAATATAAGGATTCTAACTATCTATTCCTGTGACTAGAATGAAAGACTAAAGGTTTAAGATGCATATTTAATCTATCCTAAGCTAATATATCATGATCGTGAGGATTTCAAAATATGAACATAGTGAATTATGAAATTACTTGCAAAGAATGAATTCATGTCACAAGAAATATATAATTTGAGCAAGCAACTATTTGCAGCCAATATAAATCGATTAACAAATTAATTTAATGAGTTGTTGTATTCATGAAGAAAAAAAATAACGGTTGTAAGCAACAAAATATTAACCGGGAAATAATTGAGAGATGAACATTCAAAAATTATAATAAATATAAGTATAAACATGAATAGTCACATTCATACACACATAAGCCATTGTATTCCCAAATTTTCTTCATTCCTTTATTCAAATAATAGCAAAAATACGAGTCTCTCCACAAAAGATCCAAAATCCCTATTTATTTTACAATTATCCCATTTATAGAACTCCTATGGGATTGTGCTAAATTATTCATCTTGATAACGGTTTGGATACTGAAGTGGTCCCCTAGTTTCCCTTTCCATATTGGGACATGGACATGAGTACATTGATATGATTTACTGAGAAAAAATTTAGTTACAAATACAATTCATCAAGGGAGCCCTAACGATTTCTCCTTCATGTCCATGAATGATTTCTATCTCTTGAGGTATTTGAGTATGGAATCTACTTGAAGTAACTGCGTTCTTTCTAGATCATCCTCACTCTTGCACATGGGAATGATTATCTTTATCCTCATGATTTTCACAACACATTGCACGACATCTTCTATTAGGGTTATTATTTCGTACGGTTGGATCAATATTTTCTCGATAACCTCCACGTCGATTTCTCTAATCGCTTCAATAGATCTTTGACCAAGGTTCCTCTTGGTATCCACATCCTTGATGATCATCTGGGATGATGAATCTTTGTCAATATCACTCAGGGGATCCATTTGAATAATGATAGAAGGTTGTTGGTCTATCTCCATAATTCAATGTTGGATACAATGACCTATTCCTAAGATTTTAGAACATCTTCAATCATTTTCATACCTCTCTCTAGAATTCAGTGATCTCGTATTCTTCACTCGTTTGAATACGTTAGAAGGGTTTCTGGAGATGGAACTTTTTGTAGTGAATCTTTCCACTTTGATATTTTACTGCAAACTTCAAGGACCTTTTGATAATTTTCATGGGCATCTCTCACCTGCAAGTCAAAGTTCATTTGTTCATTCCCAATCACTGGAATTTTGTCGAGTGTGTTAAACAACCTTTTTCGTGTGCTATGAAGTTCTTCATTTTTCTCGAGGGATTTTTTTTTCATGATCTCAAAAGTAGTTGTTTGATTTTGGAATTCTTCCATGGTATTTATCAAGAGTTCATTATCCATTTGTACCCTCTGGATTTAAGCTTGTCCCTTTTCATTGAAATACCTTACTTCATCTAACTATGGTTTGAGCTTAGTCACCTCCAAATTTTGTGAGGTTTCAAGATGTTTCAAGTTGTTATCATGGTCCTTTTGGATCAATGACATTGTATCGTTTAATTTAACTTGTAGACCTTCCCCCTAATCTTGCAGTCACTTTTTAATCCCCTCCTCATAGGCATATTTCTCCTACTATATTTCCTTTGTGTTCTCATGGATTGTAGATTCTTTGATAGTCTCCAAGGTCATTTACAGCTATGGAATCCTGACCTTTGTGACATCCCACACTACAATGACCTCATGGACTAATACAATGTTTACCCCTGCAAAAGCGTTGAGTGCCAAGGCTTCTTGTAGAGATTTATCCTCGACATTAGGCCCAACTTTTCATTTATCCTTAGTTTGAGTCTTTTGGCTGTAGTAATAATAGTCGATTGTGACCACTACTTCTTTGAAACCATTCGTCTCTGATGTGAGCGATAAGATTCCTAGAATTGAGTTTAGGGTGGTGCATTCTTCTATCGGCGTACTGATTAATTTTTTCTCAGGTTTTGAATCGATGATAGCACCAACACTTGCTAGAATGGTGTCTCGTACTTTTATTTCATTGGCCTTATCCTTTTTACTCGTCTCCTAGTGTGGCTAATGGTGGTTTCCCTATGTTCATTGTTTAATGTTTCCTTGTGTTATCTTTCTGCAAGGGAGGGTATTTACTTCTTCTTTTCTCCAGCACAGACTGCTTCTCCTTAGATTATTTATTCCTTCATTGTTGGTATCTCTCTTTGGCCTCTTTGAATATTCTCTCCATCTTGTTTTATTTATCTTTTTTCCTTTTTTATTTTTCTCTTAGCATTTCTTTTTCCTGGTGGAGAAGGGCTCATAATTGTTCTAGTCTCATAGTTTTGTATTTTTCTTCATCCTTCCTCAAAATGTGGAGCACCTTAGAAAACCTCTTCTGTAAATTGGGTCCTCATGCATGGTTTTCGGTTCCAACCTAACATCTTTCATGTGCTCATATACCACATTTTGAGGGTGATTTTTAAGAACCAAACATCAATATAGCATATAAAAACCTCAGGAAAAGTACTCCACGCCTTGAAAAAGAGATAATTTCAGATAATAAGCCACTTCGAGGGGGAAACCTCCTTTTACCC